>JAGDQP010005857.1:25006-36382 GCA_022664845.1 Lepisma saccharinum | reverse complement strand
ATATATATATATATATATATATATATATATATAATAATAATAATAATAAATCACAGACATATTCAATCCACAACTGGATGAGGCCCAGATGGGTTGGGAGAGGAGAGTCTAAGCTCTCATTATATTTTATTCATAGCAGCTCCCAAATCGCATCACGATGGTATCGTTCCAGATTCACATGTCTTGGAAAAATCGTTGGTAGTCCCGGGAATCGAACGCGGGACCCCTTAATCTGTAGTCAGATAGCAAATAAATAAGTCAGATTTTGCTATGTCCAAATTTTAAAAAGGATCTTTTGTTACGGCATAGGTTGGTTTAATTATTGCAAATTTAATTACTCTATTTGTTAGAATTTAATTAAGATGTAATCAAAGATGTATTACAACGATTACACACTGGCAATTATCGATCACTCTATTGTGATTTTTGGGCGTTTCTATCCCTTACCTAGAATTGATGGTGTTTCGTGTTTGCTTACTGGCAGATTTATGTCCTAAAGCCTCTAGACAGTGTGAACCGACCATCTTTCCGTTCTGCTGGATGAAGATGTCCTAGAGTTGCCACCTAGGGTTTTAAGCGAATTCCGAGCAGTTTCGTGTGCTCTCAAACGGGTCGGATTGAACTTTAACCTTCTCAACCCCACCTGTTGAAAGCACTACTTGTCCCACTGGGAGAAGAATAAAAGACGACCCATTCACCCGGCACGATGTCAAGAAGTAGCATTTCTGATTAGATAGATTAGTGATATGTTTCAAATTATCTTTTCACACATTTTCCGTGGCCGTGGATCAGTGGTAGAACGTTGGCTTGGCATTAGGTAGGTCCTGGGATGGGACTATGTCAGAACGCCCACTGGTCAGATCGCCCACTTCTGAAAGTGGTCCGAACGCCCACAAAAACGGTCAGATCGCCCACCAAAATAGGAAAACATGCAAATTCAGAAATGGTCAGAGCACCCACTGGTCAGAACGCCCACTCGTAAAAATGGCAACAACGTTCACCAAAATGGTCAGAACGCCCAAATGCATAATCGGTCAGAACGCCCACTGGTGAGATCGCCCACTCGTAAAAATGGTCAGAACGCCCACTGGTCAGATCGCCCACTTCTGAAAATAGTCAGAACGCCCATAGAAACGGTCAGATCGCCCACTTTAAAAAGGGTCAGAACGCCCACCAAAATGATCAGGATCCCCACAGGGTAGAAAATACAAACTCTAACAAGGTACACGGTTAATACTTTAATTTTTTGCAGTTTAATACTTATTTTAAATCGATACTGAACAAACATAATGAAAAAAAAACTCGGGGAAACGTTCACAAAGTCTACCAGTCAGAACGCCCACTCTTAAACAAGTGAGTCGGAGTCGGGTCGGGAGCTGTGGACATAAGCTACAGCAGCGAGTATAATATTTATATGATAATGTTGCGTTTGTGTGTTTCTTTTCCTAAGTATAATTATCTGCTATGTGTTATTATGTTGTTATATTATTAAGTGTAATATATCGCCTTAGAAAAACGCATCAGAAGCGA
Source organism: Lepisma saccharinum (assembly GCA_022664845.1). Classification (NCBI taxonomy): domain Eukaryota; kingdom Metazoa; phylum Arthropoda; class Insecta; order Zygentoma; family Lepismatidae; genus Lepisma; species Lepisma saccharinum. The sequence goes on along the minus strand of JAGDQP010005857.1, from coordinate 34,852 downwards.
AATCCATATCATAGTGGAAAAGGGAAATTGAAAACACGTCACATTAAAGCAATATGAACTAAATAAAATATTCGTTGAAATATAATTTAAAATTCAAGCTGTTTTCAACGTGCAAATGAAAACATGATAAATGTAGTTAATTTCATTCTATTAGCTTTTAAGTACAATTTTTATTTAATTACCTTGGAAAGGCACATATGAAGCGTAATTTAAGGAATAATTATCATATTCAGCCATTTTCTATCCACTGCTGGATAAAAGCATCCCCCTTTTCTTTCCACGTATCTCGCTCAGCTGCAATCCTCATGAATGTAGCTCCTGAAAAACGTTTAATTTCATCTAACCATCTTGCATTTGGACGTCGTCTCGGTCGTTTTTGTTCATCTGGTAATCCAATGTAATACATTAGTCGTCCATAGTTGTTCCTATCATGCATCTCATCATAATTCTTTCTGTGAGTCTTTATCTTTGAGTCGTTTGCGCACTCAATGTCCAAGTTTCACACCCGTATATCATCACAGGTAAGAGACATTGCTTATAAACTTCACTCTTGGGACACATTGCTAGTTTTCTTTTGAAAATAAAATGTTTCTTCCAAACGAGCTCCACGACATTTGCATTTTCTATTTATTTCATCCATCAACTTAGCATACGTTAATTTGAGCTGCTCTGAGTAAACATACTCATTAACTATGCCTATTGTCTCTCCGTGAATCAATATTTCCTTCTTTGCAGCATGTTGATTGTACATTACTTTTATTTTACTTAAATTCATTTTAAGACTTATTTTCGAGTTTCGGTGGGCGTTCTGACCGGTAGAAACTCTGACCATTTCTGAATTTGCGTGTTTTGTCGTTCTGGTGGGCGATCTGACCGTTTCTGTGGGTGTTCTGGCCATTTTCAGAAGTGGGCGATCTGACCGTTTCTGTGGGTGTTCTGACCATTTTCAGAAGTGGGCGATCTGACCAGTGGGCGTCTGACGTAGACCCAACGTTCTTGTCATTTTTACTAGTGGGTGCTCAGACCGGTGGGCGCTCTGACGATTTCTGGATTTGCGTGTTTAGCCGTTTCTGTGGGCGATCTGACCGTTTCTGTGGGCGTTCTGACCATTTTCAGAAGTGGGCGATCTGACCAGTGGGCGTTCTGACATAGACCCAATTCAATTCCACACTCTATCGTTAAACAGTTTCTGCATGGTAATAAAAAAAATCCCTGCCGCCTACCCTGACTAAGGTTTTTCCTGGTATTTACCGGTAAGTGCACTGAATTTTTTCCAATATTTTGACGGGCGAGATGTGTCTACAAGATTATTGCATGTTTTAACCCACTGTCACAGTTGATATGCTTTAATGTAATTATGAACAGTTCTCTGGATTTGTCGATGTAATCGAAGTGATTCTGGATTTCCGGTTCTCTGGTAGTCACGATAAAGATTTCTGGATCGTTGTATAAGTGGTAGATATTGTGGATGAAGTTTGGGTCTGTAGGGATGTTGGGTGGTTTGCGGGTTGAATTTTTCGGAAGAGTGTTTGTAATGGTGTCAATTTAATCATAGAAGTCGGCGTCTGTAGTGCGTGAGGTGTTCAGGTTCAAGAGGGTATTGATATAATTTCTGTATCCGATCCACTCTGCTTTGTTGTAGTGTTTTTCTCAGTGGTGTGTTTTGGTGTGTGAAAGGTTCAGTTTGGCAGCTTAAAGTGAGTTTTATGAGGGCATGATCGCTTCCGATTAGGTCTAATACATCGAAGTTACCACGCTTGTTAAGTTGGTAGAGGTTATTGCAATATCCGGCGTGGTATTCGAAATTGGTCTGGTGTGTTTCGGCAGTTGATGTAGCGTTCCTGTAGTTTGAAATTCGATGAATTGTTGAAAAGCTATTTTTTTTCTGTCTGGGCGACTATGTATCGGCCATTATTATATATGTGCGAAAACTATTTGAGATATATATGCAAAGAACGGATACGGTATGGGATGACCTGGACGGATGTAGATGGTCGCAATGGTAATGTAATTATGTTTATAGTATAGAGTTGTAATTATGTGTTCTGGTAGATTGGGTATTTGAGGAGTGTGTAGGCGATAAGGCATGGAAGTTGAAAAACCTATATTAGTGCCACCGTTTGTTGTGAGTGCCGGGAGTGTACTGTCGTTTTGAAGGAGTGAGTAGCGTGCTATTTTACAGATGCTGGTAGGTTTGAGATGGGTTTCCTTTAAGAGGAAAGCATTGATGTTTTCTTCTAGAAGCAATTGTTCAAAAATAGGTTTGTGCGTAGGAAGTGAACGTATATTTAAGAATAGAAATATCAAAGCCATGACTGTCTTCAAAGAGTTTGTAGTTGAATTTACACTTCTGTTGCAAGTGTTGTAGCATGAAAGTGAGCATAAGGACCGGCATATGTTGCATTGAAGTTCACATGAAGAGTGGTTTTTGCTGCATGCTATATTTGTTACAAGATAAATGGACACTGAAATGGATGTATATTCTGAAGCGCTACGATGATGAAAGCAAGAAGTTGATCGATCGTGATTAGTTGAAAAACCGATGTAGTGTTTGTGTCTTGGTGTTTTATTTCTGAAGTGCGTTTAGGAACTATGAGTTCTGGCTTTGATAGTTCCGGTGGTGGTCTCCCTTTACATTTGTAACTAAATGTCGGGTGATTGTCTCCGCATGTAATGCATTTCGGCGGTTGTTGAGCGTTATTGCAAGATTTAATGTTATGTGGTCCTGAGCAAAATCCGCATTTGTCTTCGTTTGGACACTTCGATGTTGGATGCACGTTGTACTGCTGACATTTTTCACATCTTATTGGAAGCGGTGGTTGTGTATGTGAGGGCTCTACTCTGCACCGGCGTTTGTGCACATATGCACCGTTAGTGAGAAGATCGTCGATGGTTTCCTGATTATTGGTGAGTGCTCGTACCATGTATGTAGGTTCTTCGGTTCGTGATTTGATACGGATGCATATGAGAATAGTGTGTTCCTCGAGTTTTAGTTCGTCTTCTGTATCGTTGTCCGTAATGGATGGTTCTATGCCTCGTATCACGACGGATAATGTGGGTGATTTGCGAGGTGGTTGTCCCTTCCCCTTCCTGAACTTCCTACTCCAGTCTGACGGTAAAATGTGATCTTCATACTAGTGATTTCACCGTCATAACCCTTGCACACGGTCCGATTTGCTTCAGACTCGCCGGAAGACTTTTTTGCATGAAGGAAATCGGAAAAGTAGTGGAGCATTATTTTAAATGGAGCTTTGTACACGTTCAGACAAAGAGTTCTTCAGGTTTTTTGCCGGACAGCTGCCTGAAGACTCCACTGAGTTTTCCGATTGTCTGAAGGCGGATCTTGTTACAGTGACACTGCAAAAGCAATGCGCCCTTGCACACCTTCAGACTTGAATAAGACAATGTCGGCCCGGTTTCAGTGTTTCCATCCCACTGTTTTATAATTAAACCTCCTGTTTCTTTGCATTACCTACTGTTTTTCTGTTAATGTTCTTACTTAAATATCATAAACTTTCCTATTATTAAAAGAGAATATAAAAATCCATCGTGGTGTACCCCATAACGTAGAAATATTAACAGTTTATATGTTATGTATAAGTTGATTTCCGTACTTGTCTCCCAGCCCTTCATTCTTGGCTCTTGTTTCAACTTTTGTCACAAGACTTCCTTTTTTTCGCTTGTATATTGAGGACTGCACGTACGCTGTAACCCTATCTTGCGGAAGACAAAACAAAAACAGCGTCAGACTTGTAAAAAAAACCTTGTGGGCAACAGCATACAAAAAGAATTCTCTCAATATCGCAGTAGTTTCTTTGCGATAGACAGTTTTCCGATGGTCTTCAGGTTTCCATCCGACATGTCGGAAGCATGCGGATAATGAATATTGTGTTGACGAAGAAAGGGAGAGAGAGAGAGAAAGAGCAGTGTTCGAATTGAGGAAAATGTGGAATCGTTGGAAATTATAATATCTTAATTTGAACCTAAGAAACAAATAATAAGTAGGCTTAACTTTTCATGTAACGCAGAGTTCAATTAAGAGTCATTTCTGCAGTGTGGAGGCCCAAAACGAATAAAAAACGATGGCTCACTGGTAGAGCGCTCACTCCTGGTGCGTGGGATCACTGGTTCGATCCCGAGTTGTGGTAGGCTTTGTGGTGGACAAACATCATGTGCGTAGGTTTTCTCGGGGTTCTCTCGTATCCTTCCGCTTTCTTCATTCCACTAATTCCTTCATAATTCATCCGACATCACCTGAGCCATAGATGCCAAAAGGTCGTAAAATTCAATTCAGACAATAGAAAATCTACATACATTTTCAATTTTTCACACCATCCAGCTAGTAGTGTCATTGGAAGCACTATTCTATTACAAACGAAATGCATCGAGTCGTAATTTTGCGTGAATTTTAGGTTAGGAATGGCAAGTAATTTTATAAAAGTCTACAATTTCATTCAGAAATAACCTCCTAGTGGAAAGAACGTCACTTCATGGTGCACGAAGTAGTTACAAACAGTGGTATTCCTACAAAGAGAATTTTAGATTTTTAATTTTTCCTGGCTGAGAATAGCTGTAGATGGGGAAAATAAATTAAGAAGGGTGAAATTCCCTGGCTTACCCCTTCAATTCGAAAACTGAGAGAGAGAGAGAGAGAGAGAGAGAGAGTGGGTGAGTGAGGGAGAGTGAGTGAGAGAGAGAAATATAGTTTATAGAGTGAGTTCCATAACTCATGTTCCTTTTTCCTTTTCAATTGGAATAGAAAGAATCCATGCTTTTCTCTGTAGTTTTGCTAACACGTGAGGAAGGTGTGGGTGAATATGTAAAATTGAATAAGATTAATCACAGATACATTGGACCAACGTTTCATTCTCTTTCGAAAACTGCGAAAGTGATTTTTTTCCTTTATGGAAATTAGAGTGGGTTTTCCTTCTTTTTCGTTTTAATTCGGTCTTAACATTGTTTTTCCATAAGCAGAAAATCACTTTCACACTACCGTATACAACGAAACGTTGACCCAATATTTCTCTAATTATCCGTATTCAAGTTTTACATACCTAATCTCCCTCATGTGCTAGCAAATTACAGCGAAAAACATTGATTCTTCCCAAACTTAAAAAGGAAAGGGGAACAGGAGTTATGGAACGCATTGCATGTAGAGAGAGAGAGAGAGAGAACTATTTAAGAAAAATGGGAGAGAGAGCAAAAATGTCTCTCTTTCTATCTTTCTTTCTGTTTCCCTCTTCCCTTCCTCTCCATTCGCCTTCTTCGTGCTAAGTCTTCCATTGTTCAATGAGTAAACATGATGAGAAACAGATGTTCCAAACCGGATCGGATGAAAACCTGAAGTGCTTCAGGTTTTCTTCCTACAAAATGTCTGTCAGACAAATCGGAAGTTTGTAGGATAATGTGTAAGCAGCCTTACGTTACACAGAAAATAAAGCTAAAGCTGAAGGGTACGTCTTATGTCCTTCAATTATTAAGAAAGTATGACGTCACATAAACTTCATCATTTGCAATAATGTTTTTTGAAAATCTTAACATAACTGTTCAGAACCTTCGAATCATATAAAATTTAAATTATATTTTTTATTTGAAATCTTTAAGAAATAATAATAAAGTAGAAATTCTAAAAACTTCATCAAGTGGTTTGGATGCTGGGACTGTTGACAAGATAGAACTGGCACTCCCTCTCTGAATGGCGACGCTGAACTTCTGCTTTAGTAAGGAAATGGAACTTGGGTCCTTTATTTTATCGAAAATTTTGGATGTCAGTTCAGAAATGAAAAACTTTGACCTTTTGTTTTTACTGTAGAATTCATTGTTCATACCTAATGGAAGCTGAAAAGAGTCACTCGGCAATATAACACACTGCCGGTCTGCCGCAGAACGTACTAAAGGAGATGTTTAGTGTAGGTCATAGGATTGACTACTTGTACTGTACAGTATTTATGAAAACGGCACAGTATTAAGTTAATTTTGAATTTTATGCATGGTCTTTAGGCATCTAAGGCTCAGGCCGATGTTTAAGATAATATTTGTGAAATTTGTATACACCAAGGCATGTTTCCTACTGGACCTTATAATTGTGCAAACCGGATATGTGGACAACTACAACTTGATTACAGTAATTAAAAGAAGCCTTAGTAATGGCAGACTAAATAATAATATCGACCTATACCGCTTACCGATTTTCGTCTGCGCTAAAATCGATGGGTTTTTGCTTAAGAGCAAGTGATTTGAAGCCTGCTGTTTAGTGGTTTTGGTGGCTACTACTGGAAAGAACCAACGACTGAAAATAATCGCCAGAGACATCTAGCGACAGGCTTCAAAATGACGTGCTCCTTAGCGCAGATGAAAATATGTAGACGTGATAAGTCTATCTTATTATCTAGTCTATGCTAATGGTAACGTAGAGTAACATTTCGCCCCTACTTGTCTTTAGTCATTGTTTTCGATAACACAAAAAAAATGTATTGGCTTACTGGAAAAAGGAGGGGAAATATTTCAAAATGGTTCTAGAATGCAGTAAAACACCAGAAAATTTAATAAACGGAAAGAACAGCAGTGGACTGTGGCAATATAATTATTATGCTCTAATGTGCTAGCCTAAACTCAGGCCTGAGATTGTACTTCTTTTCTCGCCCCGACCCATACTTCTTCCCCTGGCCCACTTGAGAAAATTTTGCTACAATATGTCCAGGCTCCATAAGAACCCGAGAAGTTCTGGCAATTCATGGCCCGAGCCCATGTAGACCTCTAATATACAAGTCTAACGTTCTTACTCGTCTTAAGTTGATAATTGATTAAAACTTTATTCATCAAAACTATTGTTATTTACATTTTTTAAAACATTGAAAGGTGACAAGAGACACGGAAGAATAATTAGTAAATATTTCATTTTCTCTTGTGATCAAGTAAATAATTGAATTTATTTATGGGCTTTAGGCATCCAAGGCTCAGGTCGGGATATGGGAGGCGCAACGATGTGCAAAGGCAGCGGCCCTAGCTTTACAGAAGGTACCATCCCGGCATTCGCCTGTTGATACTGAGGAAAACCTCAGTCAGGATGCCCAAGCGAAGCAGAGTTCGTGCCCACGCTTGACCTACCCAATGCCGCTTGTCTGGCTGACACGCTACTCCTAATTTTTTCTTTGCGTTGTGGAAGTTATGTTTCTTAATGTTAGGATAAGGACTACAATTATTTTTCATTATTTTTTCTTAGTTCTTGATTACATTCAAAATGTTTTACTGTTTTGTTTGTTTTTTGCGAAGAAATTGTAAATTCATTTTGATCTAGCCCGGGCTCAAAGGTTTTTGCCATGGCTCGGCCTCAATCTCACCCCTGACTGAGCTGTACTAAAATCGCGTAATAAAAGTTAATGATTTCTGTATTATCTTCTGTCCCTTCCCTTTCTAATCGCCCTAGCAGAACATATCAAGGGGGGGGGGGGGCGGGGTCTCATCCGCACTCCAAACCTCCAATCATTGTAATTAGCCTTACAACCAAGGAATCAGGCAAGATATATGTAATTGAATGTCTTGTAAGGATATAGGGCACCAATACGTATTTTAAATTATCCTTCAGTGGCGTAGCCCGAGAGGTGAAGATGCCCCGCCCCCTCTATGGAAAATGATCTTTTTTGTAGCATTATTTGAACTATTTATCCAAGAAAACATTTCGATTTGTTTCCAAATCGATCTAATTTATTTATCTGTGTCAACAACAGTGAAGGGGCCATGGGGGGCACGAGCCACCTCCAGGAAATAATAACAAAAATTTTCGATCTTTTTTAATCAACCTATTTTATCTATAAATATCAATTTTGGGGGATATCGGTGTCAAATTTCATGATAAAAATAACCAGTATGAAGTCGAATATGATAAATTAATATTAAACATTTACGTAGCGGGAAAATATTCCTGATCTATTCCACCTACGCCTCCCTCATGAAATTCCTCATGGATCTGCCACAATTCTCTTTTCTGTAATGACGGTTGATAAAAAAAATTAACTCCAATCCAATTTACATTACATGAATGTAGAATTCATGCTAAAATAAGTCTCGTTAAATACACTAAATTAGTTCTTACTTACAAATGAATTATTACTTATACTTTGTTTCCGGGGCGGACCAAAACTGGTACTGCTGCCTTGAAGTTAGTAGCGGGATCTACAAAGGCTAGGGGAAGATCCCGAACAAAAATATCATGGTGAGGGAAAGCAGCATCGCCATTACCCCTCTGAGCCTGAAGGTGAATGACATCGGCGAGGCTCAGAGACGGACAGAGGACGACATCTCTCCTACCTCTACTGCGAGGTCGTAGAGCTGACAACTCTACACCGCTAAAACATGTCAAGAAATAGTAACACATGGTTCATGGATTCTCTTGGGTCAAAATATTTCGGAGGTAAACTAGTCCCTCATTTGCATCTCCGGGAGTCCGGGCGGGGACTGCTTCAGGGGGCTCCAAGGACAGGATTAAGAAAGACCTTAGAATAGGAACGTGGAACGTACGAACATTATACCAAACGAGCGCTCTATAGGTGGCGGTACGCGAGACCAAGCAGTACGAGCTAGACATATTAGCGATACAATAAGTTCGATGCGAGGGTCAAGATAGCATTCGACAGGGTAAGTACACTTTCTCCGGACGACAAAACTCTTAACCAGATCGATCACGTATTAGTAGATACACGAAGACACCAACAAATGGATGTTAGGTCGTACAGAGGAGCGGAAGGTGACACCGACTATCAATTAGTGATCACAAAAGTAAGGCAAAAGTTATGCATCGCGAACAGAGAAAGCAAGGGGTCAAAACAACTGAAATTCGAAGTTAAACGATTAAATAATCCGAGCATGAAATTAGATTACCAACTCGAGCTCTCAAATAGGTTCGAAATCCTAACCGATTCGAGTAATAATAATGATGATTTTAATAATGAAATTGATCTAAGTAAGATGTGGGAGCCAATTCGTGAAACAATTAAGAGCGCTGCGAAGGAACGTGTAGGTGAGAAGAAACAACAGAGAAACAAACCTTGGTTTGATGAAGAATGCCTTAAGTTTCATGAGGAACGAAACCAAACAAGGCAACGATGGATAAGTAATAAAAGCGAAGCAAATACCAACTACTACGGGAACGCGAAACGAAACGCCACACTCGGGTTCAGAAACAAAAAGCGAGAATATCTGACGCAGAAGATTCAAGAGATAGAGGAAAACGGGAAGACAAATAACATACGAGATCTATACAAAGGGGTAAACTCGTTAAGAAAATGCAGCCGAGGTTAGGAATGATTAGAAATGAAAGTAAAGATCTTCAGGCGGATCCGACTAAAATCGTCGATGTGTGGAAAAGTTATTTCGACAAACTTTTTAATGTACACAACAGCGGGGAACAAACAGAGGAATTTGAAATCCATACCGCAGAACCGTGGATTCCCGAACCTAGCGATATCGAGATCGAAAAGTCGGTAAAGAAATTGAAAATTTTCAAATCACCAGGAATAGACAATATTCAAGCTGAATTAATTAAAACAGAAGGAACGGCACTAATCAAGGAACTACATAAATTGATAAGTGCTATATGGAGAAAGGAGAAGCTCCCAAAGGAATGGAAAACCTCAATAATAGTTCCGATTTACAAAAAAGGCGATAAATCGGACTGTAATAATTACCGCGGAATCTCGTTACTTCCAACCTGTTACAAAGTATTAAGTAATATTCTGTTAACACGCCTAAGTGTATACGGAGATGAAATAGTTGGAGATCACCAATGTGGGTTTAGAAGAAATAGATCCACGTTGGACCAGATTTTCGCCTTGAGACAAATTTTGGAGA
>JAGDQP010005857.1:0-24906 GCA_022664845.1 Lepisma saccharinum | reverse complement strand
TAGATCCACGTTGGACCAGATTTTCGCCTTGAGACAAATTTTGGAGAGGAAATGGAAATATAATGGTGTGGTTCACCAGCTATTCATTATTTTAAGAAATGCTTGTTTCAGTAAAACAAAGTACATACTCAGTAAAACATATTACTTTTATTTTCTAAAAATATAATACATTATTTTCATTTCGGGTACCTTTATCTGAGAGTATAACATATATACATTTTAATTTTTCCTACTGATTTAAAAGTAGTACGATGTATACTGTAAAATAAAAGACAAAATTACAGTACAGGCTAGTCTTTGAAAGTAAGTGCAGAATAAATGTACTACATTTTACAGACTACTTTAAGAAAACAGCACAGCAAGTGCAAAATAAATTATTTTACAGTATTAGTGGTACTTTCATAAAGTGTACAAGAAGTGATATATATCGTACTTTGTCAAGTGTAGAAGTGCAAATTACGTGTATTATATTTTACAGTATAGGTTGTACTGAAAAGTGTACAGAAAGTGCAAAAATATATAGATCATATTTTCAGAAAATGTGTAGGTCTATGTGCTAAAAAAGTGTATTAGATTTTATATCCTATGTAATGGTTTCTGAAAGTGTGAACTAAATGCAAAATTGTGTAGTTGTATTTACAGAAAGTGCAAAATAAGTGTATTATATTTTACAGTATTTGCAATGCTTTCGTAAATGTGTAAAATAAATGTAAAATTAGTATGTTATAGCGGAAGGATGGTGAATGACGAACACCTAAGCTTCTTACCAGATTAGACCAAAATTATTTAGACCATTTAGAAACCAAAATAGCTGAAATAAATTTTATACTCTGTTCTACGATGTGGTTATTGGTTTGGAAATTGATTCAAAACTAACTTTCAAAAATTAATTTGATAGAAAACAGTCAATACTGTTCGCGATTGCCTTACCTGGTAGGACAATAACGAACCCCGGGTCGGGCAATGGCAAACAGGATTCCGCCACTTATCCAATATGCATTAAATTACAGTTTACAAATATTTCCCAGTGGGTACTGTAAAGATAGATTGTATGACATACAAGCATAAGTTTATTTGATGCTTGAACACAATAAAAATAATGGAATTAAAGCTTAAGTCCTACTTTTCAGGAATGGACCTAGAACTGTGACAATAATCACTAAAATTTGTCCGCCTGGAACACCATTACAGAATCAGGTCATAAAACTAGTTCCGAAACGTGGAACAAACATTGATATCATCAAGATTTTTCTATTAAGATTTACTCTTTTCATATAGCCCGTATGCAGTTCATAAGGTTCTAGAATATAGAATATGTTTTCTTAACTTTTAAGATTTGATGAAGCAATTTTATAGTGAAATTGTGCAAAAACGCATTCAGTCCGCTCACTTTCACTATTCGGCTAATAATGGCGGATCCATTTGTAAGGAACAGCATTGAATCTTCCTGAACGTCGCAACACCGGTACTGACCCTCTCTGACTTAGGGCTGGAGTGTTCGACATATCCTACCCATTCACCATTTACCGCCTTTCCCCTATTTTAGAGTATAAATCGTACCTTCTAATAAGTGTACAATAAGTGCAATATAAGTGAGTCATAGTTCACAGTATAGGTCGAGCTTTAAGAAAAATGTACAATAAGTGCAAAATATTAATCATAGTTTCTGAAAAGTGTTCAAGAAGTGCAATATAAGTGTATTATATTTTACATGCTTTCAGAAATTCATTCTTTTTTTTAAAGAAACTTTCACCTGTTTACCTGTCTAGAAAACAATGATAGTTCAACCTTTTTTTTCAGCTCAAACTAATCTACTTATTAAAATTGCTAAAATTTGAAAGTGATGGGCTAGCATTGATCTACCACCCACTTTGTAATCTCTCCTAGCTACTCTGTGTAGAGGAAAGTAATAGTTATAATTTAGCGTATTTTGAACTTCTAGACTGAATTTATTCAAAGTGTTTCTCTATCCATAAACGTGTTTAAATTAAACCAAAACAAACAAATAATATTTCATGTTGGAATGGAAATTTACCTTACCACAGCACGCCCAGTCGCCCACCTTGTACGTAATCAACACTAGTGTATAATTCCTTCAATTTTAACTTCCCTATTTATTAATGTATTTATTTACAGGGGAAGCAAGGAGCCGCTATAGCTCAACTCGCTTCCTATTCCAAAAAATAGAGCTACGCCCCCAAAACGGAGGTACGATCTTCAGAAAACTTGGAAACCCGCCTTATAGAAGTTTGCTATATAAACTGCTATTGAAAAGTTTAATTTCTCTACAAACAACTCAACTCGCAGCTGAACTTTATGACCGAAATGTATAACACACGAAGAGCAAGTTATATCATCCACCCAGAGTTGCGCGACCAGAATAAGCAGCTGTCCGGACTGGATGAACTTCAGTTAGCGCACGGAGCAGTATCTATCACGTCATCTATCGGCAGCATTTTAAATTCCAGGTGAGTTCTTACAATGGAATGACACGTACGGTCTCCCTGACTGACTTGGAGTTGTGGATTTAAAGAGGACAAGATTTTGTGCGCTTATTTTTTTTTACGGATTTGAAAGAAATATGTATTCAAAATGTGATTTTTTTTTTTTTCGAAAGAAATGTGTAGGCCTATATGAATCCGGCCTTAGTATACATTGACTTCTGCTAGTTACCCTTGTATCCAAACGTGAACGATGTAAGTCAAAGCCGAAGTCACTACCTCAGAACTGATGTATCTGACTTCACAGAAAAATAATAGGTACAATCTTTACACCTACAATTTAGGGATACCAGATTGGTAAAGCAAAAAAAGAGTACAATTTTCAAATATCTCTTCATGTAGATATCCTTCTTACCGGAGCCTCGATGGATCAGTGGTAGAGCGCTCACCTCTTGTGTGTGGCGTGCTCGATTCAAGCCAGGCTCGTGCCATGTGGGCTTTGTGGTGGACCATCACCGTCTGTTTGGGTTTTCTCGGCGTTCTCCCGTTTCCTCGAGGGATGGTATCGAGACGAGAGGAGACGAGACTGACATCAGTCTCGTTCTCGTCTCGAATTGTTTGGGACAGTCTTCGGCTTGGTCTCGTCTCGATCTGAAAATCTCGGTCTCGAGTCTCGACACGTAAGTCCCGGTCTCGTCTCGAGAGTCTTCGAAAGACGATTGTCTTTCCAAAGTTGCCGTCCCTTGACTTGTTTGAAACGGGTCCGCACTCTTTCCGATCTCAGTAGAAGAACAAAAATATTAACTCATAGTTTGTTACATTGTTAATTTAGGGTTTAGATTAGAAATAATATTCTGAAACAGAGAGAAAAGCATTACGATTTCAAAGTAATATAAAGATTTAGTTAGGATATATAGAACACCAATAAGTGAGATGAAAATATTTCTATTATGGAAACAGATCTGCGTTATACCACAAATTGCGAAATTGGTAAAACTTACGCAAAAATTTACGTTTTGTTATTTCTAAATTATACTCAAATTGATTGAACAACTGTTACTTTAAAAATGAAATTTGTCGAAATTTTCTACCAGATTTATAGAAATATAAATGGACTTATACCGTTAAAGATTTTCCGAAACAATCCTGAGAAAAGCAATAGGCAACCATGGCTGCCTGGGAATTTTCAGTTATTGGGCTAATAAAAGGCATCCATCATACAGTTCTCAGGAATCTTTAGAGCAAAAAAAAGAAAGTCTAAAGATTTAAACACGAGTTCTTTAGTCAAAATTCCAGCGTCGTACTGACTGCTCTAAATTTCCAGTTAAAAGAAAACAGCATAGAATCTCAGAATTATGTTGGCTGAATCCCGAAGATATAAACTAAGTTGATCCCACGACTTACGCCACATTTTACGTAATTGTAATTAGTGTTCGAAATTCCCATTCACTCAAAATATTTTCCATTCCTATCAAAATAAGAGCTAACAAAATGGCGGCAGCAAACTCTTGATCAACATTGCATGAACAGCTACGATAAGAAACAGTTTTCTCATTCTCGGCAGAACTGAAAAAGAAAAATATCCAGATAATCATAAGAAAAGTCTCTGAGTTTTCCTCCATTACAGTGAAAGAAGATGAAATACAAAAAATTCTGCGAAACTTCCTTTAGAATTGCTATAATCGTTAACAAAATTTTTAACGAAATTGAAAATAGCATTTACCGAACCCGATAGCCACACGAATCAATTAGTTCACTATACTGTTCTTGATTGATTAAACGAACCATTTCACAGGTATGGGTTACAGTTGCATGTCCATACATTAAAGCAAAAAGAAAAGAGTGAAGTGTGCTCCCGGTAGGCGCTACTTTCAAATAACAGCGTATTGCGAATCTTATAAACTGAAATAATCACATTGGTATATTTGAGATAAGCCGTGTTATTAGATTCAACTGTCATTCCAACAATCCTAGCAGAGCATATAGCTTAATAGGTACACAAATAAGTTTACTGTGTCTAATGCATATTATGTACAATCTTATATCCCCTCTATGTCCGCCTATCGACAACTTCGACTCAGGAACTACTACGTCTACGAAGGTGGTTGAGTTGTTGTTTGGGAGGTCTTGGCGAAACTTCATCAACGACATATAGATAATTCAAATTTGATGGTCACTCCGCCTCACTTGATTTTTTATAAAAACAATACTGTTTTTTATCGAATTTACATGTATATTTACGTGATAGGTTATGCAGAATTTCCTCTTCATTAACTAATAAATTTCTGAAGGAAACTTTATACAACATTTATAGGCTTAGGCAACAAGTGCTGGGAAGCCTTATACAATCGCTATGTCTGTCTGTCGACAACTTTTAAATCAGGAACTACCAGAACTACGAAGACAGTTGATGTGTCCCGCAACTGAACTCCGACTTGCTTCTTTCCATATACGAAGAAATTTATATTGTCTCCATCTTTTCTAAGCTACCGGTGTTAGTATTGCAAAAATCTTTCCATTTTTAAAAATATAAGTAAATGTGTTAAAAAAATATCTATATTACAATTTAGACAGTTTGTCTTCTTGATGTATGCTTTACAGTCTTTACGGGATCAGTCTAGCAGAAGCTGATGCACTGTAAAAAGTGGAAACACGAAATGTATGAAAGTTACTCCGCTTTATGGAGAAATTAAAGTCGGAAATTAGCGTTTTGTTGTATTTATACTCTTAAACGTGGATATAGTGTAAGCCTTTTATAGTGGAAAGATTGGTAAAATTAACTCCATTTTAAAGTTAAACATTTTCTTTGTAATTACTTAATGTTAACTGAAAATGGGTTGAAACTGACCAAAGTGATTTGTCCGTGAACGTTCAACTTATTTTACGCTTAAAACTCGGTCATTTTCTAATCGAAGTGTAAGCTAAACTGGCAATTTTGAGGTTACGTACTTTTGTGGATGAAGTTTAAACCTTAGTTGGATATTCTATAATCCAGTAACAGGAGTAACGTTACTTGCTTGTCACTGAACGCCCAGCCATTTTGAGTGTTTATATTGCCTTTACACTGTGAACAGTAGACAGTTCACTGGTGGACCGAGAACGGCAAGGATTACATTGGCGGAAAGAGAAATTAAGTTAGGTATAAATCTTTACGCTGTAGCAAACGTACCTCTCCTTTTTTCACGAGACATTCCTCGTAGTAAAATCAAAAATATGTTAATGATTAACCTCCTTCGTAGTAAAACACTAGCTATAGATATCACTCGGAGAGCCAGAAACTTCTACTGCCTTCGTAGCTAAGTGGTAAGAGCGTCTGACCAGTGTGGTTGTAGACCCTGGATCAAAACCCGTCCACTTCAACGTTTTTTTTTTTTCATTTTTAATTTTAAAGGAATATTACCTCTTATTCTTTTTTACTTTAAAAAATGCTCTCCTTGAATGAAATACGTTGGAACAGTCATATATATATATATATATATATATATATATATATATACATTTTGAAATTTTACAGAAAGTAAAACGTTCAACCGAAAATTGGCAGAATGTAGGTTAATTCAAAAAGTGGAGGCAGCCCAGTTGCCTCTGTTTTTTGGATGAACGTTGTGTCTCCTATTTTTACAGTGTGTAATGGGAGAGTGTCAACAGAAGTAAAAGACTATCATCAGGGAGAAAGCATGGGGATGAAAATTCGTAGAAGAAAATAAATGTCTGTATTTATCCGTCCCCGAATCACTTTTATATTATTATTGGAAGACAACAGAAAAGGTTCCGGCATTGATATCTTGACTACTTATAGTCATATTTTTAAACTACAATATAACATACTAAATAAAATTTATCAGAATGAAACTAATTGTCACGAGACTCCTTCAAGTATGAAGAAAAGCATGAACAAAAGTATTAAATAAGTGTTATCGATATTCATGAAAATAAGCTTATAGTCTCGAGAGGTAAGTCTCAGTCTCGTCTCGAGGGATAAGTCTTCGTCTTGGTCTTGTCTCGAGTAAGTCTCGACGCAAAGAGTCTCGGTCTCGTCTCGATTCCTGAACCTTAGTATCGTTCTCGATCTCGAATTCAAGACGAGAGCGAGACGAGACCAAGACCCGTCTCGGTCTCGGTACGGTGCCTAGTTTCCTCCTACTTTCTTCATTCCAACAATTCTTCCATCACCATCCTTTCGGCCTGTTGCCTAAAAGCCTTATCCTTCTTACTTAGTTTATCAAATTGAGTACCAGAGTGTCCTTGATACTCCTGGGCACCGTGGGAAGGTAAAGGAGGTCGAGTGTGGGACTGACCACCCTCACCTCACTTCGTACCGTAGGTCGAGAATATGTGTAGCGACGGCGCGTGCGTATCTCACAAGGGATTGTTTTGTCTTTAGTTTTACTCAGCCATTAAAACAATCGAACAAGTGGTAGGTCGTTGATTTGTTGTTACTTATTGTTTACGACCGCTCACCCGAAACCCACCCTTTTTCGCTTTACATGTGAAAAGATAGTGCCGAGCTTAGCAGTTTGTGGCTCTCAAACGAAAGTGCGATTTCATTGGATTTAAGGAATCCCGTTTCCAGTATATTTTTCAAATTTGAACTACCAAAACTCACTTACGAAAAAATAGTACAAGAGAGTACTCCACTCCACTGAAAAAAGAGAGAGTATAAAAGTGTATACCCTAAAAAACAGTACATGTGCTCTTAAAAGAGTACGTCTGGTAACCCTAGGAAAATTTCGAATGCAAAGTGCAAGGGAAGTAAGAACACTGGTTATGTTGCAGAGTTCGCGAGGTCATGTCGCAAGACTACCACGTGTTAATGTCGTATGATGTTTGGAAATAAGATCGGTTGTCCAGGATGGAACTGAGGGAAAACACATTTTACTTCCCTGACGTTAAACTTTTTTGCATTCAACCCATAATCGAACAATACGGATTACGAATAATATATTCGACAAAGCAAACAAAAACACGAACATTAACCTTGCCACGACCGGAATGACGTATGGGCTAAATGGGTTGTAGCAAGGGCCATAATGCTTCAGGGGGTCCCTGCCAGATATAAAATAGTAAGCACAAGGTCAGGGCCGTCCTAATGCATGGGCACAGTAGGCAGTCGTCTGGGGCCCCTAAACCTATACGTGCCCACACCCGCATGTTAATCTAAACACTTCTTATAAGCATTGATTTTTCTAAATCCTTAATTTGATCATATTTTATTCAATTTGGAAAAGAATTGTACGTCAGTGGCCTATCAGAGCCAAATGTTAATTGATAACTGGTAAAATATGATTAGGATTTCAGAATCAGCTTCGTACAAGTAGACCACTAAAAGATCATGCAACGTATAACATTAGCCAATGGTTGATAGCACACTATTTACACTGTGTTCTTTAGTGCAGGGGATCTCAAACTTTTCGACCGAAATTGATACATTCGTCGTTGCACTGAGTAATATTACTGAATTTTCAAAGCTAATATTTTAATTTGTATGAATCCCAGTACTTACTATACCAACGAGGCTGAACGTTTGTTAGCGTGTTTCCCTTGTAATTAGGAAGTCTCATGAACAATTCCCGGTAAAACTTTGGTAAACTTTTATTTTGAGACTTTTCTCGCAGTGTACCCATTGCCTGGCGCTCTGAGGTGCACTCAGCAGCCTCCTATCAAATTGAGTACCTGAGTGTCCTTGATATTCCCGGGCACCTTGGGAAGGTAAAGGCGGTCCAACGTGGGACCACCTCACTTTGTACCGTAGGTCGAGAATATATGAAGCGCTACCTCCACATACCCCATACGGCGTTCACGGCGCGTGCCTTTTACCTTTTTACCATTCTAGTAACTTTTGACTTCAGCCCGTCACGATTATTCGTCACGCTACCCTAACCATTTCGGCATCGATTCCTGGTGTTGAGTATCCTGACAAGGGTTTTCCCTGGTTCCCTCAATCACACTAGACAAATGTTAGAATGGTACCTTGAATAATACAGTGGAACAACAATATAAAAAATATTTTTTAAAAAACTTTTTAAAGTCATGCTTTTCTTAAACAATTCGTACTAAAAGCAAAAAAATAATTATATTTATACATGACTAGAAAGAAATGCATCTGGCGCGCCAATTGAAGAATTTATAAAATTGCTGAGTACGAGAGAGCGCCCCGTGCTTTTCTTTCTAATTATGTATAAATATTATTATTTTTTTTATTTATTTTTAGTACGAATTGTTCAAGAAAAGCATGGCTTTAAAAGGCTTTATATATCATTTTTCGTGTTATTTCGTTTTTTTTCTGTGACCCAAATCCTCAAGTCTTCTGCAACCAGTGAAACCCAATATTGTTACAGGTTAGTATGTATTTTAGGATAAAGAAGTCCATATTAAAAGATAATTCTTTTAAATTTTATAAATATAGGCCAACCTTGTTAATCCGAATATTTGTTTGCTCGAGCTGTTCGGATTATTAAAAAGTTCGGATTACTAAGAAATGCTAAAGAAACGCCCGAAACAAGCTTAAAATAAAGTACGTATACAGTAATTCGCTAGAAAACCAATTTACTGACAGTATCTACGTACGTACAATAAATTGAACAATTACACAATAAAGACCTACTCTACTACACAATGAAACTTTGTATGTTACTGTTCTTTAAATACTACAGAACAGTACTGTAACTTTATGTAAAAAAGTCATTTGAAAAAGTCTTTAATCGTTTTCTGACCTGCTTTTTTGATGGACTTACGAAACACGTCATCACGCATTTGACGAAGGGTTAGGATCTGATGTACTGGAATATCGTTTTCATCTGCCCACACCAAACAGGTGTTGAAAGCTTGCATCGCCTCTGCATGTTTTACACTTTGCGTTGGTTCTTCTTCTACATTGTTTTCTTCATCACCGCTCTCTGCTTCTTCTCGTACACGTTGGATAATTTCAGCATCAGATAAGTGTTCATTTCCTAACCCTGCCTCTTCTTCATTTAGTCACTCAGTAACATCTCCTTCCTAGATAAGGTCATCTGTCTGCTTATGAACAACCTGGAGAACATGAACAATTTCAGACACAAAGGAAGGATCTGATGAATTTTCGTTTGGTGGTCTTTGGGGAAGAGGCCAAAGTGTAGTCCAAGAGCTTACAATGTTCCCTTGAGAAGTCTAATCCCAAGCATACGGTTGCATTGTTGTGACATGAACATCTAAAAATAACAGTACGTATGTACAGACGACGACTGAAGGCCGTTCGGAGTAGCGCGGCGTTCGGAGTACCGTGGGTTCGGATTAACGAGGTTAGCCTGTATATATAAATATATGAAAATAACAATCGAAAATCGTACGTAATACCTCCCTACTTACATCGCTGCGCAAAATTTCATCATTCTATGAAATCGAGAAATGGGTTAAATTAACGTTGCAAGATTTGAGAATACCAACCACGAAGCACTGTGAACAAAAATATTAGAAAACAAAGGACTTCGTATCTTGACTCGTAAATATAAGTTTATCTTAACACGAATTGGTAACTCCAATATTTATCACTTTTAGATGTTATGGCACTAAACAGCAGTAAAAATGTGAACAAAAGTAGTTAAATTACGTATTTCTGTTAAATAGAGAAAAATCTACATTCTCCGATAAACAATTCTCTTATTTCAAGAGGAAATAATAGGTTATTACTTTTTAACTTTTGCTCTGTATTTATGTTCGAATGGACTACCCGTGGCTCAGGTAGTAGCGCGTCTGACTACGAATTTGGCGGCCTAGGTTCAAATCCCCGCCAGGACGTTTCTTCAGTGCTCCTATTCCTGGCACTTTGAAGTGTATCAAATTAAGTATCATAGTGTCCTTGGTACTCTTGGACACCTTGGGAGGCAAAGGCGGTCGAGCGTGGGACTGACCAGTGACTACCTCACTTCGTGCCGTACGTCGAGAATACGTGGAACGCTACCTCCACATTCCCCATATGCCTTTCACGGAATGTGTGCATCACACAAGGGATAGATTTTATCTTCTATCATTTTATTTTTATTTTCGAAATACATCTACGCTATATTTTATATAAGTGAATTGAAAAGTCTTTGTTTTCAAGTATTAGAATACACTTACTGAAAATCTGTGTACCACGAATTAGTAAGGAATAGTTTTTTTTTTTTTTTAGGTTTCTTTTGCTTTGTTTGGTTACAATATAATTATGTGAACGCATGCAAGACCTTATAAAAGACTTTTTAAAAAAAAGTTACTCTACCAAAATACTTTACAGATGCCCAGCTCTGTTCTCCAGAAAAATCGTTGTCTGGACACAACATTTGGTTGTCCAAAACATGACGTTTCTGTACAATCTCGCATAAGGGATAATGCTTTCTCTGATTTTTAAAACCTGTTTGTTTTTTTTTTGTTTTTTTTTTATTCTAGAAACTACAGAAATGTTACTTATCAGGTTCTTGCATTCACCTACAGAATTGCAGTGTGTTTTTATCCTGGGGCGCTAAAATTAAATTTGGAATAAGTAGTGTCAGTTTTGAAGAATCTTGGGCTGGACACAAGATATTTCCTCGTCCAATCAGTGACAATATGTTATGCCAGTTGTACCACAGATAACTATAGCAGCTGATCACCCTGGGCCTTGAAAATCCTGCGTTTTGTTTTCGGTCTTTCAAGAAGTTTAGTCTCTCACCTGCAGATGGCGCGGAGTGCTTATTTCTAGGTTTTACCTCCACGCTATCTGATGGCGAGAGGTCAAACCATGTGAAAATTCCCGCTCCGTCCCTCGTGTCAGCTGTGGTTATACGTTTATTGTTAATTATTCACTAAGCTCACGTAGCAGTATCGCAAGGTTCGCGCACTTATAGTACTGGTACGCGTGCCATAGTTTGAGAAAGTGCTGTTCAGTGCAATAGTATCTAAAAGTGATAAATATTGGAGTTACCAATTCGTGTTCTGATAAACTTAAATTTACGAGTCAAGATACGAAGTCCTTTGTATTCTAATATTTTTAGGAAATACATTCATTTTAATCGAATTCGACTTTTAAAAATAAATCCCAGACAGCATTGAGATTTGTGTAGCTGTGGTGATTTTTTTTTTAATTCTAATATTAGATAAAAGTTTTTAAAAATGCGTGTTTATTTTACAAACAATGAATTTTGCTAACGATCTCATTTTATTTACCGTTTCCATGGGTGTCTGAGCAGGCATGGGCCCGAGTAAATTGCTTTGTCCAGGGCTAGCATTGACATTAAGACGACCCTGCATAGGAGACAGGTAGATGGGGCCCTAACAGAGTCAATAGCTCGGGATCCCCAAATAGTTTATTCCAGCACTGAACCTTGCTACTGTGTTCGGGTCCATTTGGACCCAAAGACTATTTTATTTTTTAATAAAATGAAAGGTGATATTCCATTGTAACTTTGTGACTTTCGTTTCTTTCAGTGGTTTAAGAAATACTTGTGTTTTCAATTATGTTTTGAAGCACAGTTTTCTTGACGTCATTTTGTCGTTACCTAATAAAGATAGATGGAAAATGTTCGTAAAGAAAGTAGCTCAATATTCACATATATTTTATTTCTCTTTGATGCCTCATGGGAAAGGAGGGGAGGGGTAACTTAGCGTTTTCTGTCCCTTAGATGGGACAGCATAACTCATGGGCCAAGCGATCTTGAAGAATGATCGTGGCCTCAAATTGCGCAAAAGAAAGTTTTAAGTTTCCAAGAAAAGAAAAATGTGAATCTTTGTGAGGCAGCATTAAAAAATATGAAAGTACCTCATATACTGTAAAATATAATACATTTAATTTGCTCTTATTGTACATCCTTTTTTAGAAAGTACGGCATATATTGGGTCGGTGTATAAGTCCGTGCCGTTCTTCATTGGGTTTGGCAACACTGCATTGTGAAGCCTTCGTTTTTCGTTATTCAATTGTTTTTCTTCAGTTTGGAGTTCGATTCTTGCAAACAGGGGCTTGTATGTTGTTAACAGCTCGTTTTGGCCATTTTCAAGGCTAATCAGTATGGAGTGTCAATAAGAAAAAAATGAACACTTCCGATACATTTTACTGTTCGCATTTAATCGAGGATCTCCTGCTGCAGATACCACGAGAAGAATTTGTGGTGTGTACGGGAGTGAAGCACTTGCTGAGAGTACGGCACGGAAATGGTTTTCTCGTATCCGAGAAGGAAAATTCGACTTGTGTGATGAACTACGTTCAGGAAGACCTTCTCTTTCTTATGAAAACCGCTTAAATCAGTTGGTTCACGATAATCCTCGCCAAACAACGCGGGAATTGGAACAAATTATGGAATGTGATCACACAACCATTGTGCGCCATTTGCATTCATTGGGTAAGGTGCAAAAACTGAGTACATGGGTACCACATGTTTTAAGCGACACCAATAAAAATCAGCGAATAACGATATGTTCGTTTTTGCTGGCCCGTTACCGTTTGGCTTGTTGTAGGCACAAACCATTCCTTGGGAACATTGTTACAGGTCACGAGAAATGGTGCCTGTATGTCCCGAAATAATCTTTTCCGGAATCTCTTTAACAAGATTCAGGGACAAGAGTTTCATAATGAAGCTTCTCTTAGCAACTGGCTAACAGATTTCTTCAACTCGAAACCACAACAATTCTACAGGAGGGGCATTGAACTCCTACCTGAACGCTCGCAGGCGATCATTGACAAAGATGGTGATTACATCACTGAGTGAATGCGTGAGTGATTATTCATTTATGACGTAGTGTATCAATGTCTTGTTATTGTGTATTGTATTGTAGTGTAGTGTATTTTATTCTAGTAAAATCATGGCATTGTAGAAACGGCACGAACTTATGCACCAGGCTAATAATTTAACATACACTTGTTTTGTTCTGCCACACTCTTCAGAAAGTACGATCTACATAATTTTGAACTTCTTGTACACAAAAGTGCGATCATTACTGTGAAGTGTGATACACTTGTTCTGCACGTCATGCACTTACTTCTCTGAAAGAACGATTGATATCATTCGGCACATATGGTACACATTTCTGAAAGTACGACCTATATGTACACTAATATATAACAATTAATTTACGTTTGTTGTACACTTTTCAGAAAATATAATCTATATATTGTAAAATATAATACAAACATTTTGCATTTCTTGTACGTTTTAAAAAAGGGAAAAATACTTTAATATATAACTTATTTAGTAATTTTTGTACACTTTTCTTAAATTTCTATCAAGATTGTAGTTATTGCTATTTCACCAGCTGTCTCCGATCCTGTTTGGAAGCGAGCCCAATTGTCTAAGTAAGAACAGGGCTCGAGTTGCCTTAAAAAGAATCAACTCCAAACTAATTATAGTAATTTTAATATATTTACCCTTTTTGCAGCTTGTATTAGTAGCAAGCAATTTTATAATTATCTGTACTCTGTTGAATATTTAAAAATAATTTGCCAAATTTCTTTGTTACAAATTATATTTTCCTTTAGATTCAATGTGGATTGATTCAACCTGTAATTTTTGACTTGTTTAATTTGTAAAATCGCTACGCCGAGAATCAAATCTGCCAGCTTGCGACGAGAAGAGGGAACGTGAAGACCAAGAACGGATAATAACTCGGGTTTGCTTAAGCTACGTACTGATGGTATTCTTCTTTTGACTATACACACAGAAAAAATGTTAGTGAAAATCGAGAGAAATTTAGTCATTTTTGAATAAATCATCCACTGGTTTAAACGCCCATTAATTTTCTGTTAATTTTGAGAAGGGCATGTAGTCAGTTCATTTCACTAAACACTAAATTAATACTCAATATACGTAGATCTGAGTGTAAATGATTATTCAAATATGACTGGAAATGTAAGCAATACGACTGGGAATAGTAGTTAAAATTTAGTAAGATTTCGTCAAAAACGCACTTTGTTTGTCTTCGTAGTAATAAGCTTTTGCAGTCATATTACTACATGAATAAAAAATTCCTGGTCTCGTGGGTATGTTTAAACTAGAATGTTGAGCTCCTAAAGGACTAAAGCATTATTCGATTTTTTCTTTTCTTCTTTTTTTTTTGTGTCAACTTATTCAAAGGGGTACACCCTTTCTTTGGCGAGGGGATTAAGCTGAAAGGTTTTTTTCAGTTTATTATAGGGGGGCTAATTGGGAGTTTGGGTTATCTTTATTCATAAATTTTAATTTTGACATCAATTTCATATTCCTGTCTTCTTGGCATTTCCTGGGTTATCTTTATTCATAAATTGTAATTTGGGCATCATTTTCTTGTTCCTGGCGTCTTGGCATTTGTTTTTCTCAGTTTTAATGTCATCCTGGTGTTGATCCTTCCTGCGATGTATAACTACATAGAGCAAACACGCTACAATGACAGAACATGTTTATATTAAGTTAAAGAAGCCAATGAGAAATATTATGCACATAAAAGATATTTCAAATAGAAAATGTAAAAACAGAATGGTTGAGAGGTGATCAATGAATGCAGTGCACTTAGGCAAGACAAACACAGTCTGGGAAATTAAAAAGAGAAATGCAGGGTTATCTTCTGCTTCGGGGCTACTCGAAGCTGATGTGAGACAGGTGAACCCTTGTTAAGACAATGATGAAACACTAGTGCAGAGATGGATAAACGTGCGGTGATAGATGGTTTGCGTGATATATGGCTAGTTCTAGTTGAAGATGGTCGTTACCTTCTAGGCTATGAGAATATATGGTAAGTAAGTGCTGCAGTGGAGTATAGGTATATTTTGGTTCGAGGAGAGTCGTGGATGACGTCTTGTTGGAAAGAATCAAGAAATAGTGTTTTTCCTTCTGCTATTGCCTTTGTGATGTATTTTGTACGGAGGTTTTCAAGAATTTGAGAAAAGTCCATCTGTTGGTATAAGTCTGCAGTTGAAGAAGGAAGTTTGATTCTGTAGGCCAATCTCAGAGCATGTCTTTCGGAAATGGCAAGGCGGTCATATAGGTCATTTGGAGCAGCGATCCAATTAGTGTGATCTAACGTTAAGACTGGGCGGATGAAAACTTTGTACGGTTTGATGACAGTCGGAGTATGTAAACCCCAGGAGGTGCCAACCAATCGTTTTAGTAAATTAAGACGTTGTGTAGCCTGTTTTCGAATTTTCTGTATGGGTTTTAATCGAAGTTAGTTTTGTATCATAGATGTCACCTAGATATGGCCTGAGGATTATGTCGAATAGGAGTTTCATTTACTGTGATGTTATAAAGATTGGGACTTTGGCGGATACGAAAGTGGCATTGAAGTGGAAGAATGATGAGTGCTTGCGTTTTGGGGGCGTTTATAGTCAATTTCCATTTCGTGTACCACTTTGTGAAGGTATTGACAGCAGGTTGTAGGGTTGTGTTTATGGCATGAATAGTTTAAAGTTGTAAGAAATGGCTGTGTCATCAGCATACTGATATAATAATACCTGTGGTGGAAGTGGAGGCATGTCTGGAACATACATGCTGTATAATAACGGTAAAAAAAACAGAACCTTGAGGGACACCACAATGGAGAAAAATAGGATAAGAAAGAGTAGAATTTATGTTGCTGTACGTGAGTCTTGTAGATAAGAAGGATAAAATGAGACGAGTATAAAAGTCAAGAAGATTAAAGGAATGAAGCTTGTAGATTAGGCCAGCGTGCCAGACTCTATCGATGCCTTATTCCAAATCAAAAAGCAGTAAGCAGGAAGGTTTAGAAGTGTTAAAATGATTGGTGATGGCGTTGGTTAAACGAAGAAGTTCATCTAGTGTGCTTATTTCGGGACGGAAGCCTGCTTGATGAATAAGTAATAGGTGGTGTTCGTTGAGATGTTCATGAAGGCGGCGGACAAGGATATTTTCAAAGATTTTACTGAGACATGATGTTAGCTGGATAGGGCGATAAGATGAAAAGTTGCTAGGAGGTTTGTTTGGTTTGATGAAAAGAAGTGTTTTGGAGACTTTCCAGTGCTGAGGGTAATAGCCTGTTCGGAATATGAAATTGTATACTGTTGCAAATAGTGTGTGAACAATGAGAGGAGATGATTTGATAAGCTTATATGTTATATTGTCAAATCCTGGAGCTGTGTTTCGTTTCGAATGGATGATTGTTCGAATATCATTAGCTGTGATGGGTGATGTTTAGAAGTGTATCTTCGAGGTGGTGCTGAGTGGTTTGTTGTAAATAAGGAGGTAGATTACTGTAAAGAAATTCAATTCTATTGTGAAGTACTGTGCGGTACAGAGTGATGATTGGTGTGAAGATGGTTTGAAAGAAATCTGGGAAATCGTCAGCTTTTTCTCTGTCAGTAGTTAGAGGTTAATTATCGGATATGAGAGGATAAGTGGTACGCTGATATATGCCTGGTGATTGGTGAAATTTTGTCCAGAACTTTGTTGGATGACTCAGTGTTGAAAGATGATTGCATGTTTTGATTCATCTTCGTCGTTTGTAGGCGTCAAGGTAGTTTGAAATGATTCGGTTCCAACGTCTATGCTGCCTTAATGATTCTGGATTGTGGGTGTGTACGTACTACCTGAATACTCTGCGAGATGCTGAAATGATAGGCAAGAATTGTGGTGGTACTGGTGGCTTATGAGGTTGTCGCGTCTTTAGAATGGTTGATAAATTATAGAATGGAAACGAATTTGGTGCCAAACTAATATAAAAATAATTCTTCTCTTGAAATAGCGAAAAACGTGGGCCATTTTCTACTCATGTCTTAAAATTTATCTGTTCTGGACATCTCACTATATATTCCACCTATTGCGAATATAACCTTCTAATAATTACAACACTAATGAACTAGTGTTTATAACAATTCACACAGATGGAATGAATACGGCAGAGCTGAAACGGGTCACCGGCTGTCGAGGGATGCTGGTCAAGTTTTGTACTGTGTCGTCGGGTGTAAGATTCGAACCCATTCGGACCCGCTGATTTGATTTAGATCTGATAACCCGGAGGATGAAGGAGGGATTTTAATTATTTCATTGTGTTTGAACAGTGTTTGTTTCAGTTGTGACCAGGATCGGAGATGTTACCCCGAGAACACGAAAAATACGACACCGAAATTCCCAGTTAAATAGATTAACCAGACCGGGTCAATCGGGTTACCGGGTCACTTATGTTTGGCTCAGGCTCTATCACCGGGTCATCGAATTTGGCCCGGATTTAGCTGTGCAACACGCACGGAGAGAGTGTATGTAAAGTAAGAGAAAAAATAAAGATAAATAAATAGAGAGAAGAAAAGAAAGACGCAGCGAAGACACGATAACAATACATCACGAAAGAGAGGAAGAGAGAAAGACCAATGAAAAATATGAAAACTACATTATGCTAAACAGCACACATACTGTTTACTCGGGTTCTGACCAGTGATGCTTCGTAAGCTCTCCACAACAGAGATGAATCTTTTTCTGAATACTTCAGTGTATGCGAAAAAGAAACTGGCTGGTGAGGAATCGAACCCAGGTTTTCAATTTAGAAGTCCAGCACGAAAGCGATACTCCACAGGTGCTTCTATTCAAAACGTGCTTAACAAATGCTAAAGTGTTTTTTTTTTTTTTAGGAATAATAGCATGAAAAGAGGACACTTCCGATCAATGACGTATTTTTAACTGCCCTGGTAACCCCCTGAATTTTGATTTGGACTTTTCCAACCAACATTCGTAAATCGTCTTCCTCTCTATAGCGACTCAGGAGCTTCATTCCACAGTCGAAAATATTCTCCGTTTTGTATGAGAAGTTATGATTAGATTATTCGCGATCACTTTGCTTAAAAAACTGGCTTATACAGGGTTTCAACCTATGTTGGCTTGCTTTCGTACTAAAATGTCCAGCGCGTTTTCCCTACTCCATCTTCCCAATGAGAGACAACAGCCATGAATTACGAAGTTCAATGCGAGGAAAATGTAACATTGAGTATATGTCTTACATTTGGTTGTATGTATTGTGTATTGTGTGGTGATCATTTATTGTCTTTTAACGTAAACCAGCCTGAACTTAGCTAACATCACAAATAATGTCATTAGCAAATGAAAAAGTTAAAACTTCAATTAAAAGTTCTAATACACTTCGTGCAATAGGGCAAGTTGAACGTAACACAAATTTTAACTTTTGACAGTTTTATTGTAAGTGTAAAAAGTCGTCACTTGCAGGCGAATCGAACCTACAATCATAAGATTTCCTTCTCCAGCAAGTGCCTCAGGATGGAATTTGATTCGTCATCATATATCTATATTACACGAAAGTGTAACTTTTTGTAAATTTTCGGATCGGACTTACTGACAGAAACAGGTCTGTAAAAACGAAAGTTATTTTCATGACTTTTTCTACAGTTGCTTACAAGACCCTGAAGTTTTGATGCTAAGGATAATTTTCCTAAACTAGATTGTAATCACCCTTTCGGGAATTCAAACTCAAAAGTGAATCTTGCTTATCGGAAAAGCAATGTTTATTCAGAAAACCACTTTTTCTTGTCTAATTTCATTAATTTAGTAACAAGAAATTAAGTCAAACACCGATTTCTGTTTATAAAATATTGTAGCATCTCTCGATCTCGATCACTTTTCAATTTGGACCACCAAAAAGGGGGGTTAAAATTTTGTTTTGCAAAATTATTTTGACAGTGTCGAAAGTGGGTTTTGTGAGAAATTGGCAAATTTACCGCTTTTACTGGTCAGTTTCTCAGTTACACGAATTAATAAAAGTAAATGTAAAGCTATTCCCTGTGCGATACACACGGGCCGTGAACGGCACATGGAGGATGTGGAGGTAGCGCTCAACATATTCTCGACCTACGGTACAAAGTCAGGCGGAGTGGTCAGTTATACGCTCGACCGCCTTTACCTCCCCAAGGACACTCTGGTACTCAGTTTGGTAGGAGGCTGAGTGTACCGCAGAGTGGTCGTAATGTTTAAAATATGTATGTCGTTTTTTTATTTTCTGTAATGTTTGCTTTTCATTTTAAAACATGACAGTTGATTAGGTGTATTTGGTAATAAATATCCTAACTATATTAGAGAAAAACTATTCTCCTTACAATACATTACTTTTACTAATTATGAAAACAAGTAAAATAAAATACCTTCTCCGAAATTTATTGGTTTTAGCTTACAAAAATCTACTTAAATTTATTTTTGCAACTCGTCTTGCGATTCCCTTGGAAGTCGTGACCGCCAGGCTGAGAAACCCTGATCCAACGTATACATAAAAGTCGGGAGCTATACTATACATGGTTTGCCGAATAAGCTTGTGTATAGCGTTACACATAATATTTCTTACTTCTTGGTGCACGTAAACATGGGTTCAAGTCCGTGGGGGACTATTGAAGAGAGTGATTCGGAACAGAGTTTATCCAAAAATATATGTCCCATCGTTAGAAGATCAGCTGTTTGTTTAGTCGTTCGTAGCAATTATTACTGATAATGTTTAAAAATAGTTTTTGTCTTTGCGTACTGGCTTTATTCTCTTCTTCATTATATAAACATTTGCAAATAAATTCAACTACAATTTGTCTTGTTTTGAATGTAAACGCCATTTACAATTGGTAGAGATCGAAAATTTAACGTTCTGTTCCTTCCGACTTGGAAAAAGTAAAAAAAAAAAAATGTTGGAAAATATGGGGTTCCATCCCATACTCATCAGCATCAAAAGTACAATAGCCAAGAGCCTGAAAAACTTCGGCCATGAGGGATGCGCTGGACAGAACTCAATGTAGGCAAGTTCTATACCGCTAACATTATTGCAAGTTCATGTAGATTTTTTTCTTTTCTTATTCCACAGAAGTTGAAAATGTGGAGGTAATGTTGATGCTAGGCGACTTCAGTCAGTAAGTCCGATCCGTAAATTTACAAAAAGGCTACACTTTCGCGTAATATAGACATATGATGACGAATCAAATTCAGTCCTGAGGCACTTGCTGGAGAAGGAAATCTTATGATTGTAAATTCGATTCGCCTGCAAGTGACGACTTTTTACACTTACAATAAAACTGTCAAAAGTTAAAATTTGTGTTACGTTCAACTTGCCCTAATGCACGAAGTGCACTCTACGTCCACCCTCCCAATTTTGACTTTACACCCACAAACTGAAAATCCTGGCAGAATCCTTGATTACAAAGTATTCCGAACCAGTGTTTAATAAGCCCCACCGAATTTGGAAACTAACCGCGCGCAAACAAAGCATGTGTGTTACACTTTTGACATTATCCTAGATATGTCTCAAAACTTTGGAGTTTCACTATGGAAATCATGAGTATTTAATCTGACCACCAAGTTTGGTCTCCATTTTGAAATTGACTTAATGGATTTGTAAGCACCCTTTAGCCTATATATTCGAATAGCCCTGAAAAAATATAAAATCCAAAATTAACTTCTATCTTGCTGTTAGATTTGTGGGAACTGAACTTTATACTGTGGGAAGTGAATATTTTTTACTACGTTTAAATTCCATAGTTTTATCTGTACTTCTTCTTCTTCTCTCTCTCTCTCTCTCTCTCTCTCTCTCTCTCTGTCTCTCTCTCTCTCTCTCTCTCTCTCTCTCTCTCTCTCTCTCTCTCTCATTTCTCTGCCTCTGTCTAACAGATATCAATCGGTTTCAGTGTTTCATTGTACGTTTCAATTTCTCCCTCCATCAACTTACGTATATTGATTTGTCTCGCTTTTATTCTTTCATTTTATACATACTAATACAGGTCTATTTTGAAAAAAATAACGTGCTCATGATGTTTGCTGATTTTAGTATGGGCGAGACGAAGGAAGGAGAAAGAGGGACTTTGTTTACCAGACACGATTATGGGATAACAAGGTGCCACTTGGGCTGCCTAGCTGCACGGCGTTCGCTGTCGCACTTTATTTGATGCGAAGTGTACCATCCCGGTACTTGCCTGGCGTGGCTGAGGAAAGCACTGGGAAAACCTAAGTCAGGACAGTCAGCCGCTGGAACCGAAGCGAGGACCTCCCAAATACGAAACCAACACTCTCCAAAGTTAGATATGATGGCCGTTTGGAACAAAACATAATCATATCTACGTTTATTACACGCACGCACACACACAAATCTTTGTCTGGAAAGAGAAAGATCTTAATTTATCTCATATTTTCTGGATATGATGCTCAAAGATTCATACTTTTATTTGTATCTGTTGAATATTAATATATATTTAAATTACATTTACTATTTATTACTTTGCACGCAACATATTTGTGTATTTTGCTACTAACATGTTCTTTGTAACGTAAATAACAACATAATATCAGAAATTATAAAGCATAAATTTCGTGCCTCATTTTTAAGAACTGATAGAAACAGACGTTTTGTCTTGTCTTTCGTGCATAACGTTAGTGTTCTATGGAATACTCGATTCATTAAGAAAGAAATAATTACCTATTAACCATAGGTTTCAGCGTTCATTTTCGTTTCTTCATGTTCGGTAAGGATCTTTTCTACTGGACAATTTAAATTACATCTTTCAGTAAATTTCAACTAATGGCCCAACTAAAATAAAATTGCATTAGGTTCCCTGTTTTGCTGTTTCAAATGCGATTATCTTACTTTTTTCATCATTTCCTACATACTACAAGAAACCATAAATATCTTTCCAGAAACCAGGACATGCGATAATGATTTCTCTTAAAGAAAAGAAAAGTGCAACCCTTGCTCGTTCACGCACACGCTCTCAGATTCACACATCGCCCCCTCTACGTTATTTGGGTGGCCTAACTTCTAGGCTTAGAGAAAAATCGTGTATAATAAAGTCATGTAAAGATTATATTGGCCATGATAGTACAGGTGTTTATTAAAATTTTGATACCTGTTTTTTTCAGATGTGTAAGAAGTATGTGCAAGAAATGTACTTTTTTTCTTTTTAGAATTTTAGCAGCATGCAATTATGTAAGGTTTATATCTAACGTTTTAAGTCCTCATTCAATATAAGTATTTATTTATAGTTGTTCAAGAAATGTGCCCTTATACCCAAGAAATTCTCCCTTATTTCTACTCATGATGTTTCAACATTTTACTCGCGAAATTTAAACAAATTTATTCCCGAAGTTCTACTGTCTCCATCCATAGGAAACTCGTTTTCAGGACCATAGTGGACATTTGGAAGTTCCTCAGTTATCCATGGGATCACTGTAGTAAGTGACAAAGATAAGGGGCTTCCCCCGTATCTGGATGGGCTTAAGCCATAGTGCTGTTACCGCCCATAAAACTAATTTTATCTTATCATTGTGGTATTTAGGATAATTAAATATTCGTGGACTGTGCTATGGTACAGATCCTAGCTACAATCTATCCTGGTTGGAAGACCCGATGGAAGGAGACCATTGGGAAGACCGAGATGTCGTTGGGAGGACAATATTAGAAGAAATCCTCGAGAAGTAGGTGTTCGTGATGAAAATTGCCCACGATAGAATCCAATATCGAACGCGTGTTACTGCGGCGATGAACTTGCGAGTTCCATAAGCCATAGAGTTAGTTAGTTAATATTTTGAACTTCTAGATTGATTCTATTGAAAGCTAAGAGAATATCTCTAGCGAGGACAGTGTGTAACATTTGTTTTTAAATATTCTATTTAACGATGGGACCGTACCAAAGAAGGCGCACCATGAAATCCCTGCCTCTAATAAATTTAACTTATGATTTATTTCCGGTGGAAGCAGGGAGCCGCTATAGCTCAACCTACTTCCTGTTCCAAAAATATACCGCTCGTTTGAGTCCGAGGTGGTTACCTGATTTACATAATTCCTAGGCCATCGTCTTATAGAAGTTTCCTTTTTAAACTACCATGGAAATGTTAAATTTCTATGGAAACCACTCGACACACAGCAGCATATTATGCACAGAAAGTAACACAGTCTGGGAGCAAGTAATATCAATCCCCAAGAGTTGCACTCTATAAATAATCAGTAATTTCGGCTGAAGTGAACTGTGTTTATTACGTGGATATGTATCTATTACTCCATCTAGTGCGTTTCAGATGAGTTTCGTTGCTTATCTTCTCAAATTCACTTCACAGCTGATTGGCGAAGACATGATACTACTTCGCTCCAAGGGGCGTGTAGTGATAATCTACAAGAGAGAGGCATTGGGCAAGACATTAACTAATCAAAAATCCGTTATAAGTCTGACGACATATGACGTCAAGTATTTACATATAGAAAGCGGGAAGAAATTTTCATACATCATTAGTGTAGTTTCTGATACTGATTAAAGTTTATGTGAAAATGTAAACTTGTAAGAGCAGGAGGGCTGCCAGGAACAAACTATAGGGGGGGCGGGGGGCATGGGAAGTTTAGGGGCAAGGGTTACAATGTATTATTTTTACCTTCTATATACACACACACAAATGTATTTTTAAGGTGGGATCAAGGAACGAAGCCGGGCCCCACCTGACCCCTTTCTGGCTCCGACCTTAACGAAGAGTATAATTATGTCACCTTTACAAGTTCTCATTTAAGTTATTAAGATTATTCTAGATCTATAGTTGTCTTAGTAGTTGAAATATTTGAGTGATTTGTACTTTATATTAACCAGTGCTGCATTAAGCTATTTGGAGGCCCTCGGCTACTGACGCCCACCCTGAACTATAGATTATGTTAAGCCTCCTGTTACCTTATCCCCTGTAGTCGTAAGGGTAACTGCTTTTTTTAGGATAGGGCCCCTTTAGACCTCCCTCTTAACCGGCTCTGATATTAACAGCGAATAACGTAATTCTATACCTCCTTTGTGTTTAATATCTATGCAGGGACGGCACCAGGATAAAATATCCGGGGGAGGGCTACAGCATTTTATTTAAATAACTTTTGAGGTTGATTATTAAAACACACGCACACACACACACAGAGAGAGAGAGAGAGCGCTCCTGTGTAGCCTAGTCGGTAGCGCGGTCCCGGGTTCGATTCCCGGTGGGGGCTCAAAAATTTCGGTGTTCACCCAGCATCGTGAGGACAATTGGGGAGCTGATGTGAATAAAAGACAGTGGCGATCACAGTGAGAGCTTCGGCTCTCCTCTCCCAACCAGTCTGGTCAGCGTGG
Organism: Lepisma saccharinum; assembly: GCA_022664845.1. Lineage (NCBI taxonomy): Eukaryota > Metazoa > Arthropoda > Insecta > Zygentoma > Lepismatidae > Lepisma > Lepisma saccharinum. The sequence continues at coordinate 462 of JAGDQP010005857.1, read as the reverse complement.
GAGCAGTAGACCAACACCTCCCTTCGGGGAGAGGCCTCATCCACTAGTGGATTAAATATGGCTGTGATTTATTTATTTTATATCTAGATAGATCTGGTGCAGTAAAAAGTAATCCATTATTTTTGCATGACATTGAAGGCTTGACTTACCATAGTTAGAATGATCCGATTTAGGTCACATATGCGCCGTTTTGTTCGATAACGTGTTGCCATTTTTAAGGTAATATCATGATGCCTCTCTCATAGAAGCCCTTGTCCCTATTGGCAAAAAATTGAGACAGTCGATTTTCACAAGCCTCTCTTGAACCGAATTTTTCACCAGCAAACGTGTTCGCCATGGACAGGAACAGATGGTAATCACTCGGTACCAGGTCCGGACTATAAGGTGGATGCATAAGAACCTCCCAACCAAGCTCCCGGAGCTTCTGGCGAGTCACTATCGATGTGTGTGGCCTGGCGTTGT
>JAGDQP010005856.1:15819-75604 GCA_022664845.1 Lepisma saccharinum | reverse complement strand
CCGCCATTTTGGATCCAAGATGGCGTCTTTAGAGATATTTTGTAATATTTTCATAATCTACAAATAATGTTGTACTGTCAAACTAAATTTCATTATTCTAGCGGCAGCCGTTTAGGCTGTGTATTCTTTAAAAGTTTAGGGTTGGCGGCCATTTTGAATTCAAGTTGGCGACTTTTTCAAATTTTTAAAAAGTTTTCTTAATTTGCTACCAATGATGTAGTTTCATACCAAATTTCACTGTTCTATCTTTAGCCGTTTAGGCTGTGTATTCTTTGAAATTTTAGGTTTGGCGGCCATTTTGAATCCAAGATGGCGACCTTTTCAAAATGTCGGAATTTTTCCTTCATCTACTTATCATCCTCTACCATCATACCAAATTTCATGTTTCTAGCTTACTCCAAACACCCTAAACAATATGATGAGTGAGTCAGTGAGTGAGTGAGTGAGTCAGTTAGCCTAAAATGTGCAATTTCAGGGGTCCACAACTAGAACATAGTTTGAGATACGAATATGAAATTTTGTACATCTGCACATATTTACCATATCTCCTTAACGGAAAAAAGCTCATATTCCTATCTTTAACATTTTTTTTCTTACCTGGCCCCCAAATCGTCGATTTTGCCATAAACTCTTGTTCCTGTATAACATGCTTCTGGCAGTGCTGACGTTCTCTGACGTGAAGAACTTGGCTCATGCACTGCCGTGCATGTTGATATTGGACCGATAATAAAAATTAAAGTTTTTGAGGGGATATAAGATGAAAATCATAAGACGATAGTCTTACCGTAGTTATGCCATAGCTCGTAATATATGGCAATGTTCCTTGCTTGCAGAAAAAAAAACCTACCCAGTTGTGTTCACTTCTACACTCGCCACAATAAAATATTTTCTTATTTTGTGCTTACTTTCATGCATTTGCTATGAAACCATACGCAACACTTCAAACACTGGATCATCTTTTAAATCTTCGTTTCTTCGCATATCATGCAATACCAGCTAATTGGATTGAATTGAATTTTATTTAAGACATTTAGGGAACTTTCGTTCAGTCCGAATGGATCGTGATGAGAGAATTGGTGGAATAAAGAAAGTGGAAACCCTAAGAAACCCCCCGGTATCTGTCCACCACAAAGCCCACATGGAACAAACCAGAGACTATCACGCACCAGAGGGGAGCGCTTTACCACTGTGCCACCGTGGTTGACAACTGATGCAGATTTCTTGCCGTTATCTTCTTCAGATTCTTTGTTGTTGAATTGAAGATCTTTTTAGGTGGTACATTTTATAAGACATTGCCATTTTGACTTTAACCCTACCTTGTGTTCCGAAGATGAGAAACAATTAACTGATTACTGTTTATACCATTCACTTATGAGATAAGGAATACGCGTTTCAAGTGCAACAAAATTCATACATTTCTGTGAGTTTGTGGAGGTTTAGTTGTTCAACCAAATTATTACTTCTTACCATACAACATTTAACAAAAACACTCTTCTCGAGCTGAGTAGTATGTACACTGAGCGTGTTCCGTGTAGGTGCACAAAACGTACTAATGTATCGTCGCTTATATGACGAATAGACCAAAGCGCCAAAAGTTTTACAGGAGAAGCATTTAACGAAATTTTAGTACGATTGAAGCACTGTACACATACAGCCAAAAATTACAGCTCCGAAGTAATAATACCCCTGTTGTAAATGGTCTATGATGGACCTTTCGAAGGCGTGTAGCGTGCTTATTAAATACGACGTCATCACGCTAGAAATATGGCGTACATGGATATACACGTCTGTTCGTCATATAAGCAATCTAATGCATTTGGCACTTACACCTTTTTTTTTACTTGTATCTGTATTAATACATGAGTGAATGACGTAATTATTATTAACGTTTTAAACGAGCTGGTGAGCTTCTTAGGAAGAATTCTACAGTTTTTTTGGTAAAGTGCGCTCCGAACCACTTCGTTTAATAGATCCAGGCTGGAATAAAATCCGTGACCACGCTCCCAGAAAGCAAGCGTGCTAACCTCGAGGATAATTAATACATGACTGAAGTTTTGTCCTTTTAATGTGGAATTTTATTAAAGTTTTGAGTTTATTCGTTTATTTATTAAGTACTCTTAATTCAAATTGCATATACAAAGGAAATTAAGAACAGTGATTGATGTAAAGTTGACATAGCTAACATTAATATAACTACAACTATAATGGAAATATGTTTATAGTATAATCAAAATACAAATTCAGTTATGAAAGTTTCTATAAACGAATTTCAAATTCTATTCAAAGAATTAAAAATAATTATAAATGAAAACAATAATGCTGAAATAATGACCATGGTGGCTTATTTTATAAGTATGAACGAACACCTTGATAACAATTTTGACAGTAGTTTTCACGGATGACAGGTGTTGGTCCTGAGTACAGATGCAGTAAATTCTTGTATTTCTCCGCCGATTTTTGTGAGGGAGATACATTAAGTTTGTGGTGTGTGTTTGAGTGCACCCAAAGTATTTCTTCTTAATGAAAGCTTCTCATAATGTTGATTAAGGTGACTTGTTTTTTTATGAATATACCTGTTAAGTCATCTTTGGTCACCACTACCGCCCGGGCACTTTAGTGCCAGAATCTCTGATATATAATATGTAAACATTCCGAAATACTCTTGTAATCTTTAAATTTTTAACTTCCATTGAGTGCACGTGGTATGGGAACCCACAATGAGCCAATTTTTTGAACGTTCCAATTGGCATGGGATAAAAGATCTCCAGCACGTGCAAGGGCAGTCGAAATTGTGCTGTGAGCAGAATCTCCTTCATTCTGTCCTTGATTTGATTCGAAAAAAACACAAACTGATGTTTTCAAATTTATGGCACTTGTTCATGTGTATAACAGCATGGTGTACGGGAGGAGTAACGTTGAAGTAGATAAAGAAAATTTCATAAGGAACATGGAGGAAAGAATAGAGGAGATTAACACGGAAGAAGATTAAAAGAGGATAGACGTAGAAAGGTTTTGGGAACAATGAAAGGAGAACGGATATAATGAGGATGACAGAAGAATGAGCATGAGGAGAAGATGACACAAAAAGAACGAGGGAGATGGAAAAGAAAGTCAAAATGAAAAGTGGTTTCCCGAGAGTATCGAGGAAGGATTACCGAGAAAATCAAGCGGCTGTTGGGAAAGGTAAGAATGAAAACGTATAGGAAAGGAGATAAGAGAGTCTTGGACTTAGTGAGAAACAAGAAGAAAGGTGTTGTAAAGGGAGAAGAACAAAGAGGAGCGGTTTAGAGTGTTCCGTGTATGAACTGTGAGGCAGTGTATATAGGAGAGATTAAAAAGAAATTGTAGGAGAGGTTTAAACAACACAAAGATAGCGTCAGACTAAAAAGAGACAGAAATGCTATTTACAAACATGTACAGGAAGAGACGCCTGATATAGACTAGGAAGGGATTTAGATACTAGAACAAGATGAAAGGATGTTGGCTAGCAAGTGGAAAGAAGCGATAAGAATTAGGGAAACGGGCAGAGAGGAAGCGATGAATTCGAATGGTGGGTTGAGTATAAATGATTAATGGGAAGACATACTGGGAAGAGAAGAACGGAGAAAGTAATCCTGAAAATAAGGACCGCTCTGTAGCCTCCACCCCCACCCTGTTGTTTTTCTATCATTTGTTTCTTTATTTTTTAAGGTTCCTATTATTTATTTATTTATGGCTTATTTATTTATTTACTAAAATATTATTTATTTATTACGCATTATTTTTTCTAAAACAATTTATAAGCCTACGAATTCTGGGACTTGATTGGCGGATGATGTAGGAAGGATCTCTTGGCCTTCTGGTGCTTATTATGAACTGCTAGTGTTGATTAGTATTTCGTCTGAGGAAGATATTATTTGAACATTGAAACTGTAACACCTGCTGTGTATTTTTACAATAAAATGTAATAGCCTTGTCAGCCTATATTAATTAAATTAAGGATACTGCGCTGAATTCTTAATTTCAATCACAGCCTCATATTAATGTAATTTTCTTGCAACCAATACGCTTTAAATTTAACTCCTTTGTATAACGTATTACTGTCCACAGTTTGAATATCTTTGGTTGACACTACATTCAAAGAGCAATCTTTCCACTTCACTAACACATCCATGGTTATTGTCCATTAAGCAGAAGAGAAAAACAGCGCGGGGTTATCTCTCGACTGTCTGACTACAACAGATTTCAATATTTATATGTTTTAGTGTTGACGAATTTTTTGTTCGTTGACTGTTCAGGACAATCAAAGTCGTCTTTAAAAAGATATTAGCAGCAACCATCATATGATACCGCATTAAAAATGACGTTATCACTGAAAAAAAAACCTCATTCCCAAAAGCATTGATTGATTGTCATTGTTTGGCAGTGCCATGAAACGTAACGACCAATTATGTTAAATATTTCACATGCCAAAAAGGCGTAAGCGACATCAATGGCGTCGTTTACGCCAGATGAACATTTTTTACTGGAGACAAACTATTAGAGATAGAATTACGTCACTTCGTCAGATCATGCAGTAAGGCTTGAAGAGTCCACAGTTGAAATATCTCCATTTTTTCTTTTTAATTTTGGCGCTTACGTCTCTTCGTGATATAAGCGACAATATATTCCTCTGGCTAATAACATCACTGTACAAACGGTTTGCTAAATATGCAAGTGGTACAATTTACATACCGGTACAATTAGTGAGACTTTACCCTACGGTTAAAGGCATGGGTCTTGTTAAAAGGCGTAAGTACTCGCGGTAAAGCCAGCGCGTTTTCCCCGCTCGTGTTGAAGGAGCCTAACATGTAATCCAGATTCTGATCGTAGATGAAAGAGGGAGAATGTCAACGTGAGAGAAACATTCCATATACACAGAGAATTGGCCGTGCTGTGGTGATGTAACGAGTATCATACTCAACGGTAACCGGGAGATACGGGTTCGAGTCCTAGTCTTGGCGGCTATCAATTTTTATGCGTTAATTTCAACCTATGTTTACCATACACAGGTTTCTAATCTATTCATTATATATACTATCCAGAAGTCAACAATATTCATGGTATGAGTCTGCACAATCATATCTTCTACATACAATTCTGTATTAATTATTCAGACCACCTAATTATTATATATCGTTACCCACAATACGAACACAATGCAGTATAAACAATATTTCTCGTGCACGAGACTAAATTACTTAGTCACACCAGTCAAATATCGGGATGGTACCTACAAACCAAGCTCTTTATAACCTTCCAAGATCCTCCTTCCCACCCTATCCAGACTTGAGCCTGAGATGATTAAAGAATATAAATAAATTCACAATTACATAGTGAACCCCATATTTTGTACACCAATTAACCATTTTCGACATATGAGCAATTAATACTTCATAAAATAAATTTTGCAACAGTTTATATTGCCTAGATGGAACTTCAATCACAGTCTGTTGTTACACTTTTAAATTACTCAATTCTTGGCCTGTGTTCCTTCTAAATTAAACAAATATGAGAGTTTGTCCAACTCACTACTAAACTTGCTTCATTTTTACACATCATCTCCCTACTAACACATTAAACAAGCTGACAATTCTTGTTGCTGCATCAAATCGCACAATACTCTCTGCTAATATTCTCAGTCATTGAATGTTAAACAAACAACTCACTCTCCTTTCTAAAGAAATAGGAGAGAAAATCCTGTGCAAATAAAAAACATACCGACTTATTAAACCCCCTCATCGGGAAATCGGAATTAGGGCGTTTTAAGGGACACTCAAAAATTCCATTTTATACCCTTACCATACCTTTCTGTTCCTTTGTTCACAATGAGAAGAAACAAAAAAGAATCGAAAGGAGACAAAAATGATGTTGGTACTAGGCAGTCCAAATTGATTTCTAATCAAGAAACGCCTTCCAGGAAGAGAGATCCACAGGCAGGTCATACTCCAATGGTCAATGCAGGGAAGAAGATGCCAGGAAAGAATTTAAAAGGCAAGACGGGCAATGAGGCTCCCATTTCGGACAGCGAGACGTCTTCGATTAATGAGAAAATGAAGAGTCCCGAAAAGATGTATTACACAGAAACTATTCATCCTACCTTACCTCACTCTCCAACCCCGATTGATACATTCAGTAACCCAAACAAAATAACTTGCTTCTTCATAAAGGATACGTACCCTTATCTATTGACAGATTTACATTTAGTTCACAATTACATTTGTAGCAAAATGGATATTGATAAGCACATATTGTCTACTTTTGAAGACAATTCAGGTATGAAATTATATATTACCAGACGATCTGATGAGACAGCATTTTTCGAGACATTTAAGACAAAAGAATTCGGACCGGAAGCTTTTTTCGGAATTACTGATTACAAGGAAGCTGAATTCAAAGAAATAGTCAAACAAACTCCTCGCTTTTTCTATGAAAACACAAATCAGATAACGTCGACTACGACTTTTAATGTTAATTCAGAAAACACTGAGAATTTGGCTACTTTGGAGCATAATAGAACAAAACAAAATGAGGGCATTAGTAATTACGCTATTTTAATAAGAAACATTGACAAACCACTTATAAACCCTCTAAATTTTCACAAATTAATTACAGGAAAAATCCCTACCATAGATATAACAGTATTTCCGACAGAAAGAAACACTGGTCTAAAAATAGAATTTAAGGACAGTTATACAAAAGATAATTTTTTGAAAATATTCAAAGAAAGAAATTTTGGACAAAAAGCTATAATAGTATAGTTTTGAAAGACAAAAAAATCGAACCACAGGCTCTTACTTCAAAAACTACCTTCACCTGTGTGATTAGAGATGTGCCAACGGACACTGATATGACCGAACTTAAAACTCATCTCAAATCAAAAATTCCTATAACCAATATAACCAGAATCAAGGGAGATAGAGGCCCACTTCCGCTCATCAGAGTATATACAAAGGATCCTTCTCTGGTGAGCGACCTCATTTCCAATGGAATAACCATAGGTTTCAATAGGTACAAGGTAGAGGCATCTAAATCTGTTGCTAGACCTTTTCCGTGTAGAAAATGTTACAAATACCATAATAGTGGAAATTGTCCGAATCAGCCTATTTGCTACAGATGTGGACAATCCCATCAGAGTCACACATGTGAAATTGCTCCTAAACCAAATTTTTGTGCATCCTGTAAAAAGACTGGACATAGAACGGCCAGCGCTATCTGCCCTCTTCGTCCTAAAAAAGCCATTCAAGAACCTTTCAAAAACATTTTTAGATCTCCAGATTTCAACATGAACAAAAAATCTCCAACTATTCCAAACAATCAAAATCCAAAATCGCCAGTTAACCAAGAGGAAGTTTAAACAATAGTTAAAGATGCAATAGAAGAATACTCATTACAAATAGCCAAATGGGTCACAACAATTCTTTCATTAACAATACCTGACAACTTAAATAATCAGTTTCACACTGCCGTAAATCAGGCTTCAGAGGAAATGATGAAATGTCGTTTTAACATACTGAAATCTGTGGACGGACACATTTTTGTTGGCAAAGAACCATTCACAAAAAATAAAAAACAAAATTCTAACGAACTGTCATAGAATGACATCCATATATCAAAATAATATCATATGTCAAATATAGAGTACTCACAGAGGAACGAACGTAAATTCTTACTTCAACTTTATCATTACAAAACATGAAAATTTCTACATAAGCTTCCATGGATACGTGGGCAACACTACTCATATGATGTGAACTATTAATGCAAAGAAGTGCTCAAAGAAGAAGAAGAAGAAGAAGAAGAAGAAGAAGTCCTGTGTAAGTTCAACTGCGTGATTCCTGATCCACGTCCTGAATTCTAACCAAATTTATAAGAACCTATAATTTTAACCTTACTAAGAAATAGCTATTTGCCGTTGCAGGGGCATTTTTATTTCTAATTTCAAAATTAAAACTAAATTGATTTCTTTGATTGTTTGTGGGGTGGGTGTCTGGTGTCCGGGTCATGAGTTCGATTCGTGATATCTCAAACAAGCTTTTATTATCTAATCAAATAATAAAAAAAAAATCCAAGGACGAAAGTGGCCTTAGTGGCCAGAAGTCCAGCTACGGTGGCCCTGCGGACCCTTAGCATTTACTTTAGCGGCTTAGGTGAGTTATTGATTTAATTAAACATTTGTAGTTTTCAGTCAATAAAATTTGAAGTTTTCATAGGAAGAATCCAGAAGATAAGGTATACATAGGACTGACGAAAAAGAAATCCAGGTTATCACCACATGCTATATAGCCCCACGGTCACTGACTCTGACAGATCAATATTTCCAGGCCAAACTACTGGAACTAGAAACACCAAATTTTGTATGAAAGAGTAGGTAATATAAAATATCCGACATTTTGAAAAAGTCGCCATTTTGGATTCAAAATGGCCGACAAAACCATTGTTGTAGAATACACAGCCTAAGCCGCTGGGGCTAATGAAATGAAATTTAGTATGAAGGTACACTATAACTAGTAGAGTACGAAAATATTTCAAAATTTTGAAAAAGTCGCCATCTTGAATCCAAAATGATGGACCTCAAAAATCAATTTTCCACTCCGTTTCAGCTAGAAATTTGAAATTTGGTATGAAGATACACCATCACTAGTAGGTTACGGAAATATTACAAAATATATCCGAGGACGCCATGTTGGATACAAAATGGTGGACATAAAAATTCGTTTTTCACACTGTTTAAGCTAGAGATACAAAATTTGGCATAAAGATGTACTATCACTAGTAGTTTAGGAAAACATTACAAGATTTTGAAAAAGTCGTCATCTTCGATTCAAAATTGTCACCATAAAACCTATTTTCCACACCATTCGAGCAAGAGAAACAAAATTTTATATGAAGGTGTACCATCAAGAGTAGGTCACTACAATATAAGAGAACGTTAAAAATTGCCAATTTTAATCCAAAATGGTCGCCCAAAAACCCATTTTTCAAACCACTGAAGCTAGAGAAACGAGATTTGGTTTGAAGGTGTACCATCACGTGTAGGTTACAATAAATTAGACATACCTCCATTATGGGGGCTGGGGCAGATTGGTACCAAGGGGGGACAGTACCCCGGAGATTCTGGTTACGAAAAAGGGGGCGCAGCCCCCAGCGAAGTAAAGCGAATTTTTTATATATAACCCGAAATATACATAACACAAAATTATCATATTTTGCACAAAGAAATCATGAATCTAAATGTGTTCATGTACGAAATACGACAATTTTGTGTTATATACATTAGCTAATGGTGAGCATGGGGAAGGTAGCTACCAGAGCCTTATTTAAGATACCATCCTGGCATTCGGCTTGACGTTATTTATTTACTATACACACTTCGTCTCGAGCAAAATTGAAAGTTCAAAAAAAAAAAAAAAATGTGGGGACACTGAATTTGGTTCATTATAAACTTTTCCTGTATTTTAAAATGTCTTTTATAGAATGAACTGGAAATTTTTAGCCTAAACCCGTAATGTTCTGAGTTAACTTCGATTATCACTCTTGTGTAACTGGGATGTGTGACCAGGTGAATTTTAGGAAAATCATGGTTTTTTAGTAATGCACTTTTTATAAAATAATAAGGCAATAAATAAAAGAACTGCACTAAAAATAGGAGACGCAACGTTCATGCAAAAATTGGAGGCAGCTGAGCTACATCCATTTTTTGGATTAACCTACATTCAGCCAGTTTTCGGTTGAACGTTTCACTTCCTGTAAAATTTCAAAATGCGTGTATACGTATATAAAACTTTCCCAACGTATTTCATTGAAGCAGAGCATTTTTTGTAAGTAGAAAAGAAATTGTAATGTTTCTTAAAATTAAAATTTGAAAAAAAAAAAAAAGTTGACGTGGGCTGGTTGCGATCCAGGGTTCACTAGCTTACTGGTCAGATGCTCTTGCCACTTAGCTACGAAGGCAGTTGGTGCTTTTAGCTTTCCGAGTAATATTTATAGCTAGGATTTTACTGCGAATAAGGTTAATCATTAACATGTTGTTGATTTTACTACGAGGAATGCCTCGTGAAAATAAAAGGAGAAATATGTTTGCTACAGTGTAAAGATTTATACCCAACTTAATTCCTCTTTCCGCCAATGCAATCCTTGTCGTCCTCGGTCCACCAGTGAACTGTTTACTGTTCACAGTGTAAAAGCAATATAAATACTCATAATGGCGGGGCGTTCAGTAACAAGCAAGTAACGTTACTCCTGTTATTGGATTATAGATTATCCAACCAAGGCTTAAACGTCATCCACAAAACTACGTAACCTCAAAATTGCCAGTTTAGCTTACACTTCGATCAGAGAATGGCTGAATTTTAACCGTAAAATAAGTTGAACGTTCACCGACAAAACACTTTGGCCAGTTTCAACCCATTTTCAGTTAACGTTAAGTTATTACAAAGAAAATGTTGAACTTTAAAATAAAGTTAAGGTTACCCATCTTTCCACTAAAGGGCTTACATTATATCCAGATTTAAGAGTAAATACAACAAAACGCTAATCTTCGACTTTCATTTCTCCATAAAGCGGAGTAGCTTTCATTCATTTCGTGTTTCTACTTTTTACAGTGTGGTCTGAAGAACAATTACACAAATAATATTTGGGGAAATTATTACAGTATCCAATCATAGGTAAGACGCTGCAGAACTTCTCTTAAGGAAGTCTATTCAATACCTTTTAATCATTCACCTGCCAATGGAATTAGCGGTAGTGAAACCTCTACCATATTTTTTTCAATATAAAACCATGCGATTATCATCTTTCCGCACAGAGAAAATGTCATAGAAACATTACAATATCAGATATATTATCTGTGTTGTACGCCGTACATACAGGACATCAACAGAGGCGGCCGCGTCGTAGGTATATAACAACTTCCGCGTGCGACAGGATAGTAGATGTGTATGAAGAATAGATTGAACTAATGCAAGTAGTTTTAAAAGTCCTTAATCAGTATGACGTATACTTACATAATCAAATAAAGATTTACTTGTAACAAGACTATGCATCTTCTCTTGATGAGTGCCTAGTTTGTTAAAAAGACCCTTCAAAAAGCCAACAGATGGTACTCGTATCTCAATTTTGCCAAAAATGGACAGATAATATTCTTTTCTTGTTGTATACTTCATTTGCGATCTATAGAAAACATGTTGCCACCATTTTATATATATTCGTTTTATTTTCTGGAGTCCCACATATTTAGAAACATACAAAATATTTTAATAGAGATTGCTTGCAGAGAAAAGTATTCATTTCATGCATTATACTGCGTTTATTGTGATCTATTTTTTTGTTTGTTTGTTTGCAATTGAAAACAATTTCACGGTTCCAAAACAAAAATTTTATTAATAAAAAATGTTATGCAAGATTGCAACAAAGTATAGAAATAGACGTTTAACTAACAAGATAAGTCGTCGTCCTAACGTGGGTGAAATAAGTGCTTTGGGGTAAATATTGGCGAACGTTAGTCGGAAGGAGTGATGGTCGGCATTAAAAGGGCTATACGGCAGTGTTGTCATGTGTAGGGATATTTCCCGGGAAACGGGAAAATCTAGGCAGAAAAAAAGGGGAAAGGGAAAAAAATTAAAAATCGGAAAATTTTATTGAATCTTTTTGGCACATTTTTAAAAACAGTCTATTAATTTTTAAAGAAAACTTAGAATTCAGAAAATTTTTACAAAAATCGGGAAATATTTTAGTATTTTGAGGAAGATATTGCGACGGGAACCTGACAACACTGCTATATGAACCGATCGACCGTAGCTCAGTTAGTAAGACGTTGGTTTAGGAATCGGAAGGTTCTGGGAACGATCCCAGCAGCCTCCCATCCTGACGGATTTTCCAGTTTTTTTTTCTTTGTCTCACCAGGAAAATGCCGGGATGCTACGTATAAACTAGTCCCTGGCCGACTATCTTCTAACATCCTTTCCTACACCCTTTCCCGGCCTGACCCAAAAGTCCATAAATAAATTCGAACTTAAAAATATTATACATTGATCTTTTAATATAATTCCGTTCTGGTAAAAATTCGTTCTAATGAGAGATGGTCGTTCAGAGAAGTGTAATTGTAAAAGAATGTCTAAACAATCTGTACAAAAAATACTTACGTTAGAAAGTGTTATTATTTCTACAGTGGATGGTTACAAAATAAATAATGACTATTTAACATAACCAGGGGATAGGCCTTCAGATTATAACAACATAAATGACCTAGAGGAAAGGCACATAATATTTTTTTTTCAGTTTTTTACAGTTGCACCTACTGCATCTGACTGCACTTTATGTAACATTCATGGGTCATTATATTTTTATTGAAGCATTACGTGCACTTCCTTTACACGGTCCGTTTGCAATCTAAACTAGATTTACAAAGAACTATAAAAGCGTGATTTTTATATTTCATTTCGTTCATGTAAAGGTGTTAGTGATTCAATTAAAATATTTTTTAGGGGATTCCCCTACTTTTTTGCTTGCGTGAGACAAACAAAGCGATTTAAATGAACGATAAGCGGTAAATGATGAGAACTTGTACATTAAAAGAAGACAAAGAAACCGATTTTGAAGTAATCATTAAGTTTACCTTGACTGAAATGTGTCTTCTGTGGTTTTGTTTTTCTGCTGGTTTTTTTCTTCTCTCCTTTAATAAATGATTTTTCTGAGAAAAACATAGGAGTTAAGTTTATGGCATTATTGTTTCCTAACTGAATTGGATTTGACATTTCCTCCTTTTTGAACTGGTTTAAAGAGGTGTATATATATAGATATTTCTTAGTTTGTTTCAGATTTTGAAGAAAATTATTTAATTTATTTATTTTGTATGAGTTAGACACTCATCTGTGGTCTAACACGTCACATATCGGACGGATGACGTTCCTTGATGAGTACTTTTTCAGGGCGATACGAGGATAGCCACTAGAGCTTTACACAGAAAAATATAAAAGTTTTTAGCGAACTTGGTTTACACTAAGAAAAATATTTGTATAATTTAAATCTATAAATTTGTTACTGAAAATTTGTTACAACTTATCCAAAATAACTGACAATTTCATGTCGCAGAGCTGAAATGGGTCACCGGGTTTATGCTTGGTACCCGGTTTGATCCGGTGACGCGAAGAGCAAGGCAGAATTTTTAATTCTTTCCGTATTATACACTCCTCTATTTGTCCAGTGTTTGCTTCAGGGGTGACGAGAAACTGGTATGTTAGCACCCAGAGAACGAAAACTATGACGCGGAAAAGTTTCTACCAATAGTAATAACATATGGAAAGAACAAAAAATGCCCCCTGGAAGAGTGCAACTGCCCCCAGGGAAAGCTATTCTGAAAGAATTTGTTATAATATTGATTGATACAAGACACAGGAACAAAACCTGATCAACTCGGGTCAAGATAGAGTAACCGTGGAAAGATTGCAACACAGAGGGTCAATTGGGTCAAGATTAGATGATCTGGTTTCCGGGTCACAGGGTCAATCAGGTGATTTGGTACAAGACTGCTTCACCAGGTCAAGTTTCGGACCTGGTGACTGGACGTCCTATGCCCGCGTCAGGTCGGATCACCTGTTCACCAAACGTGACCAGGTTTAAGCTCTGTTACGTTAATGTTTCTTCACGCGAATGGACTGATGAAGTACCATTTGCTTTGAATCAAGCTGGCAACACTGCTAAACCGATTACATTATATTTTAGCTTCCAACAGTGTTTCTTTCAGAAAAAGTATTCTGGGGGGGGTTATTTTAGATCTTTAGAGAGGGTAAAAGAGGAGAGGGGTCGTAATTCTAGTAGAACAATGACTGAACCCTTGTTGTAACAAAATTTGTTATTTTTAATTGGGGCTGATTGTCTCAGTCTGAGGAGTAATAGGCTTTCAACATCTATCATGTTATTACTAAATGGTTTTAATGAATTTTCGGGATTTCAGGTCGTCTGGCTGAGGTCTTTTCTTAACAACTCGAGTAGCCCTAGTAGTTACAGAGTTAAAAGTAGTCGATGGACAGACGGACATAGCCTTCTCAACTTTATCTGCTGAAGTCTAAACGGATATTTGTATGGTTGAGCACACTTTCTCAAAAGCCTTTTTGGAAAATAATTGTCTGGTAAATTATCTAACATTAGCAATAAAGGTGTATGACATTGTCTCCTGTAAGTTAATAACATTGTTCCAAGCATGAGCGGATTTATGAGGGGGGAATGGGGGCATTTCCCTCCAATCATTTCAGGATTTAGGAGAGAGTCCCTGTTTTTTTTAAATGATTGGGGGGAAATGCCCCCATAAATTCGCCCATGGTTCCAAGTTAAATGATTTTTAGTAATGTAAATAGTATATAGTGTAATACGAAAAGTACAACCATCAGGAATCCAGCCAAGATTTTCAGTTGGGGGGGGGGGGGTTATGAAGTCAAAATTAGGATGGTGTAAGTGAAGTTTTGCACGGTTTCTATCGATTTTTGATCGCAAAATAATTTAAGTTGGGGGATGCTCTCGAGGATTTAGGGAGTGACACCCACACAGGGTGTCTGGCGGAGTCGCTGCTGACAGCCATGATTATTTCCTAATTTTTCCCGTCATATTGATTAACACAATAGACAAATTTGTTTTTAGGGCTAAAAGTTCCGTGCTTAGATTGTACTCATTAGCATATCAATGCTGAAATCCATAGGTTATTAGTTCCCATAAAGCAAAAAATAAAATTCTGTTTGCTGAAAACAGCTAGCCTGAGCTGAAGCTCTTCGTAGATAACCAGTATAAATGGAGGAATATCATACAAAGTTAGTCCAACTAATCTTCAGATTGAACTACCCAGAAAATGTGACAATGAGTCAGAGAAGATCAATTTTTTCAATAGGAATGATCAGATACGAGAGATGATATTGATTTACAGAAAATCAAACCTTCGAATTGGGGATAGCCAGATCCAAATATCAGACGATCCAAATCTGAGCCGATTCGAATCCGGGCACGATGTCAGATATCTAAATCCAATCATATTAGTAATCTGAAACTTCATTTTTATTAAAATTAATATTATTATTTTCTGGGCTTAAGTGACAACTTTGGCCCAAGCTCAGGACTAAAGTCCGCTAGCAAATAACTTTTTGGGGGATAAGGATGTGGAAGGAAGGGACTAAGGTCTTAATAGAAGTACCGTCCCATCATTTGCCTAGTGAAACTGAAGAAAACTCTTCAAAGCCTCAGCCAGAATGGCGACCAGCGGTACTCAAACACGCGTGCCTTTCCAAGTCCATCCCGCAACCTGGACTTTTCTGTCTGGACCAGGAAAGCAAAACACAATCAATACACATCTAGTATTTTAAAAAATCTCAACAATTTTTTTTTCAATAGTTTCTGTGGCCTTCACCCTATACGCTAATAAAAGTTATTCTAAAATTACGCAACTTGTTATAACAATCTATAATACGTGAAGAACATCAAAGATAATATATATATATATATAACTATAATATATTTAGCTATAGAGTTGGATCTAAACCACTGAAGTAAGCTTTAATATCGTTGTGTTCTTCGTATCACTGAACAGAGCATCCATAGTTCAGTGGTAAAGCATTAGCTTTGCATTCGGGAAGTCCTGGATCAAATCCCAGGGGTCCGACCAACTTAACTGAGTTTTTCAGTCAGAGATTTCCTTCACTCACACGAGGCAAATGCCGGGATAGTAAAATTAAATTCTGTCCGACACCTTACAGCATTCTTATTTCAGCATCCTGGTCTGAGATATAGATGCCTAAAGGCTGTTAACACATTGAAATTCAAAATCGTATCACTGTAACAAATACACTTCTTGTACACTTTACAGACACAAATCCCGCTGAAAATGTGTAACTAATATGAACAAAAAGTGTCTGAATTTTATTATTTTCTTCAGGAGGGAAAGTTTTAATCCTTGTAACGTACTTCTTTTTTTTTTCTCGATTATTTTCAAACACTTCTCGTACACACTACGTTCTCAACAATTACTGTTCACCAAATCGGTCTTACTCGCTTTCACATCAAATTTCCTTAATATATATATATATAATAAGAAAAGTGACGGGTTCAGTGAGTTCTTAATAATTTACTTGGTTAAGGCGATATGCTAACACTGAGGCAATCGGGATTCAGTACTCGCCTGCGCCAACTTGGATTTTTTTAAAATGTCTTTCCAAGCAACCAGAACTGCTTAAAGGCAATCTCAGTACTCGTGTGCACTAAGGCTCTGGATAGTCGTTCACGAGATCGCGGGTTCGAACCCCGTCTATGGCAAGGATATTTGTGGATTTTAATAAAAGTATTGTACTCGTATAGCCGAGACGAGCCAAAGTGAATGGTTACCAAAAAGGGTTCACACACATACACACACACAAATAAAAAAAGTTTCTAACTTGTATAGTGCTACTCTTTCTTCTTCGCACATTTAAAGTTAGCCCATGCGAGTTTGTACAAAAAAGGTGTACACTCATTTGCATAGAAGATACACAGTGTAAAAAAAAAATTGAAAGTGAAAGCTGTGCATTATGATAATACCAAACTTATATACTGTACATAGTAAAAACCAGTACACATAGATTTAATTTTAAATCTATGGTACCGTATTAACATATTGTGCAAATTGTCGGACTTGGAAGACGGACCCATTGGCCATTTTCTATCAATTTGAGTGTTCAAGAGGTAATCTTTTAAAGATCGTAGATTTATGCTTGTCTGCAAATGTTCAGCGAGTTCTGAAAACTGTCGCTAGGTGACTCTATTGTTTTCAAACACACTGCCGTCTAGCGGCGAGAAAGGAAACTTATTGCATGCCGGTTCTTATTATACAACGCGCAACGGAAAGAAACCTTTAATCTAATTGTAACAGGACTGTTCTAGTGTTACTTAAAATCTTAGAAAACACAAATTTTAAGTTATTAAAAAAGAAAACCATGAATTAAGAAAAGAAAACAAGTAGGTATAAAGAAAAATAAAACAAGGTTCAACGTTTCTAAGAAGCAAAGGATTTTATTATTTCTACAAAATATACCAGTATGTGAAGGAACTTTATAGTCACGATTAATTCTGAAATGGAACTCAAGGATTCCGCATTTGGTAATTGAAATTATCATCCGAATTTATTTGTATCATTCGTACTTGTCACTCGACTGGTGTTACTTGAGAATTGGTTGGTGGAAGGCACTTGTCGAGTCTCTCAAGAATTTTCGACTGAATCGTGAAAATCTGTTGCAGTTGTGCAAACAAATTCTGAAACATGTTCACGAAAGGAGCAGCTAGTGTTTGCGTGGACTGACTAATCGATGGAATAAGGTTTTGAATAAACTCCGTGCCTGGGATATAAAACGATGACTCTTTAAGTCCTGGTGCTGATGCTCCCTGGACAGGCATGCGGAAAACGAGGCGTTGTTGTATTATTGGAATGCCTAACAGCACGTCTGGTAATGTTGTTGGTAGACTAAGGTCTTCTCCATTCGGTGCAGTCAATGGAGAAGCTGTCATTTCATCTGAAAATAAGAGAGAGAAACGAACAACATATATTAATTTCGTTATTACAACAACAACAAAAAAAAAGGTTGTAAATTTGTTTAAATTATTATCTCTAATGAAGATCTGAGTGAAGCGTTATGGTTTGTTGCCTCACAGCAAAAGGGTCCTGGGCTCATTACTTGGTGGACTGGGGTGAGGAAATACTATCTGATAGCAACTATCAAGTGTGATAAACTTGAGGAATAACTAAAATCAACCAGGAATGGTTCCCCTAATTGTCATTAGTACTCTGACAATGGCGGTAGGTCCTTTATTGCAAGTTTAGGCCTCTCCATCCATCCCAGACGTCTTCTTTTTTATCTTTGGGTATGAAAATTAAAATTTTAAACTCAAAATTATTTGGTAACTGCAGAATTGTGTTTTCAATTTCTCGCCTAAAATATTCACAGTGAGTAAAATGTGGAGAATACGCAGAATGTGGTAAGTACTAGGATGCCCAGAATGCACAAAATATGAGTTTGAAGGATTGTGGAACCCAAAAAATCGAATTTACCAATTCAAATGGCCACAGCCCATTATTTACTAGGAGGCGTTCATCTTTAGCGATTTCTACAAAACTGACTTCAGCGAATTGACATTTATAGTGGGGAACAGATTATTTTGTCGCAAGTAATAATCCCGGAGCAGACACAAATTATTTTTAATAAGAGTATTTTACATTCAAAGTAAACTGTATAGGAGTAAAGTGTCGAAGGAAAATAGTAAGCCTTATAAGTTGCCGGTGTTAAAAAATATATTTATTTTTTTTCGGAGCAGGGGACGGGTGATTTACCTCCCAAGATGCCTTACGTTTCCTTAAGAACGTAAGGTTTGACTATCTTAACAACAAATTGTTTACTCCACTATTAGAATGCGAAATATTGAAATTGAATTATTTCCCAAGATGGCGGAGTGTACTTTATGACGTTACATTCCTCCCCCCCCCCCCATTCTGATTGTAGTTTCTTTTTTTCGGATGCAATTATGAGCAAAACTTCGCTTATTTCATATTGATGGGACTATTAGATTCCGAAATATTAAAATGTAAACACTTTTCAAGATTGCGGCCAAAAAGTATGTGACGTCATATGTTTTCTTTATTAAGATATATCTATAAGACTCCCGGTGCCATTCGGAGATATACTTCCTTTATTCCATCTCGATACGATTACTATCAGCTTCTCCCGTAAGTAATGTCTTATGTGCGATGACCGCTACAATGACGTCATCTGACGAGCGAATAGTGAAGTAGACGGTGCGTGCCATAGCTGAGTCATATAGGGCACTTGATTGTGCAGCAGTGTGTAGAAGAAGAACGGTCTACTCCACGTTTTGAAAATGTGGCTTGTGTTTGATCATGGAAGTGTCGGAGGACCACATATGGCATGGCATGCTGTATGAATTTCACCAGGGACATCCAGCCAGCGCAGCGACACGAACACATCAATGCCGTATATGGCTAGGGTACAGTGAGTGTGCTATAGTGCCAGAGGTGTTCCAGAGGTTTGTCTCACCGATAAGCCACAAGAAGGCAGACCTGTGAAGCTGGACAACGATACCCTGCGAGCAGCGGTGGAGAGAAATCCAATGCGAACTGTTGAAGAGCTGGCCAGCGAACTCCATGTCATTCATTTGGCCGTTCATCGTCATCTGCAGGACCCTAACACCGTGTTGAAACTCGGAAAATGGGTACCCGATGCGCTAACGCCTCAACAGAAGCAGCAGCGACTTGACATCTGCAGTTTTCTGTTCACCCGTCACAGACGTGGACCATTTCTGGAGAGAATGCTGACAGAGGATAAGAAGTGGGTCCTCTACCATAACATTACACGAAAACGGCAGTGGATACCTAAAGGAATTGT
The DNA here is from genome assembly GCA_022664845.1 of Lepisma saccharinum. Lineage (NCBI taxonomy): Eukaryota > Metazoa > Arthropoda > Insecta > Zygentoma > Lepismatidae > Lepisma > Lepisma saccharinum. The sequence continues at coordinate 56,180 of JAGDQP010005856.1, read as the reverse complement.
GCAAAACAGGATCTCCACCCTTGCAAAGTGATTTTGAGTATTTGGTGGGATATTAGTGGGATAATCCATTTTGAGCTCTTGCCACATAATCAGACCATCAATGCAGATGTCTACTGTCAGCAGTTTGAACGCCTACGGACTGCATTGTTGGAGAAACGTCCTGCTCTGGTTAATAGCAAGAGTGTGCTCATTCACGTTGATAACGCGCGGCCACACACGGCAAGAAGGACCTGTGCTAAGATCGAGGAATGTGGCTGGTAGAAACACCCCTACCCGACGTTTTCACCAGATCTTGCACCAACAGGACCACTTTTCCGAGACCACTGAGTCCTATACAAACATATCAAGTAGAAAGCAAATTAGCCTAAACGTTCTTACATGGGGCGTGAATGTAAGTTTTAGTAATTGAGTCCCGTTCCTATGGAAACGATAATAATAGGAAAGTTCTGGTGCAGATAAAACATGAAGGATTGTAGACTTTATCAGAATACCGAGTTTGGATGTAATAGGTTGCGTTCTTGCTTCGTAAAAAAATATTTTTCTTTTTGTACCGTAGCCATGGAAACCATATACAACTTTTCATTAATTTCTTACTAAATGAACCTTGTATACAACCACGATTAATGTACGAAAATTGATGATCATCGTTCCAGAAACTTCGGAGAAGATACATTTCAAAATATACATATAAAGTAAACGGATAAGAGCTTCACTCACTCAGCTCAATAACCCCGATTTTTTTAAAATACAAGGAGCGTCTGACAGTTGCACAATTTGCATGTGCGTATGTTTCTAGGCGTTGCTTAGTATTCAAAGGCGCATACAATATTTTAAAATAACAAATTTGAAAACAACTTTTTAAGCATATTTTCTCAGGAGTAAGCGCAATGATAGTTTTCGTAAGTCTAAAACAGACAAATGGTTCTAGTAATCTTACTATAGTCTAAGACTAAAAAAAAAGTGCACCAGATGTCTGATAACGACATCTATTTGTTATTTTATTTATAAGTTGGAAGTAGTATATAATTTTTCCTGCTAATCATCACTCAGAAAATTCCGTAACAAACCCCCCAATTGTAACAAAAAATATAGCACTTTAAAAACACCGGCCACTATTTTATCAAATGGATGTAAAACTTTGTTAGTTCCATTCTAAAATCCAGTAAATTGAGATTCGTCATTACGACAGTGAGGGAGTTTCAATAAACTTTCTTAAAACTGTTTTTTTAAAAGTTTATAAACAACTTAGCTAATGCACTTACCTAAAGACTCTCGTTGCACAGAAGCACAAAGTCCTTCGCGTGAGACTAACATGAAAATCGCAATTACAAGACGAAACATTTTGTCCGTGCTTCTTTTCCCAGAAATTTTAAGTGTTACAGGTGTAAAATGAGTCTTGTAAGATTGTCAATAATCGACTTCTGTGTGTGGTTTGCGTGCGAAGACGTCTCGTTACAGAAAATAGTCATTCTTTCACCTTAGAGACAGCTTCTTTTAATACAACGTCCTAATCATTAAACATGATAAATACATCTAAATTATAGGATCATTAGTAAACATGTAAACAAATTTTCAAAATTCCTTAGCCACTCATTCACAACAAATCATGGCCGTCTTATCTGAACACACTACGTCTAAAAACTCAATTTTCACAATCAAACCTAGATAAAACTAATAACTTTTATATCATAATCATTATAATGTCCATTAGTTACATCTGAGCATTAGGATATCTGAACAGGATATTCTATATTAATCATATAACTTTATAAACATAGGAATATAATATAAAAATATTATTTACGATGAGAGCTATAAAAATAGTAAACATAAAATTTGGTACTGTATTTAATAAAGTAAACATTGCATTGATGACAGTGAATTTTATTTTGTGTGAGCCATTTTTAGTAGCTTTGACTTCGGCCCGTCATGATTATGAATGCGATGCTATTTAAAATTCACATATTACATGCCCCAGCCGGGATTCAAACCCAAGACCTTCGAGTCACTGGCTTAACGCCTCAAATCACACGGCTACCAGGTCGGCATTGAATCTTAGACTTCTCCGTTTTAACACGGAAGGGAGAAGCAAATGTTGCAACATTTGGAAATGCGTGATCACTTTATAATTTAAACAGAAATTTCTTATGAACAATCTGTAATCATGACATTGATACAGAAAAGGGGACAGAAGAGCATAAAACTGTTAGAGTATGTATTCCTCTAACTACGAATTTACAATTTACCCCATCAGCACTTTGAGATCAGCCTATATCAATGAAACATGATTTGCAATTTCCATCTATATAGATCAATATCGAATGGCAAACAATTTTCGGGATATTGGAGACCGATATCAATCGCTTTAGGAAAGCACCATTTTTAATTAGAGAAATTTGCTGGTTTAATTAGACGGAATTATGTATATTTTTATAGTAGTCTAAAAGACGTGATTTTGATTATATTCTATCCTTATTTCATTGTGCGTCTTAATCTCTTGTCTTCACGTATAGTTGAATATTATCGTGCTTGTCCCCGTCTGGGTTCGAACCTACGACCTTACGATTTGTTATTCGTTTTTAGCCACTATGCTACTTTAAAAAAAAACTAAATTTGACTGATCAACTGCTATTCCTTGATATCCTACGTGCCGACTGAGATGCCTTAAAGCTAAGTTAAAAGCATATGCAAACATGCATGCCCAGGACAGGATTCGAACCTACAACCTTGGAGTCGCTGACCTAACGCCTCAGATCTCACAAATACCTCAGTCCGCTACGGTTCCATCCTTCGAGAATAATACGTCAATTATACACTTCGTCCACACAGACATGGAATGTGGTGACAGACAGTACTTTTATTACAAGATTACTTTAAGCTAGGAGTATTGGTGCAGCCCTAGTTAACCCTGGCGGCGCCAGGACACTTTTTAAAAGCAGTGTATTTATTTGTATATGTATAGAAAATACACAGTGAAGGACATAGTAACGCCAGGGCACTTTTCTCTGTAGAAATACACCACTCCTAAGGACCATGTAGAAATTTCGTACGTACTACGTGTTATTTTCCCATTACATAGAGTTCCTCAAACACACACGCACGATGCTCCTCGGAGCGGTATCCCTCAATGTTGATAGAAAACGCGCAATGATATCTTCATGCAATGATATTTCTCTAAACTTAATATTTTAACCTGTTAAAGATTTTTTTCCCCTGCACGTTTTCTGGTTCAAGTACAACGCATTTCTTAACGATGTAGATCACCCCTGCCATTTTGGTTTTCGGAAGTAGAATATTCAAGTTCCGCTTTCATGAAATTTGCCTTAGTGGTTCTTTAGACCCTCGTAAAGTTTTGGTTTGTGAAGTTCCTTCAAATATATGAGTATAATGTATTATTAACAGTTTACCATATAAATCTCAACATGTCCTCGAGAAATTATACTGTTTGTGTGCAAAATATTGCATCTCTATAAAACAGCATGAGTCAAAGAAAATATGACGAAACACAAGGCGAAAACAGAAGTTAAAAGTTACACTTCTGAGAGACATAAGACTAGTCAAACAATTCCCATGTAAATCAATGGAAAGGTCTTACCAAAATGGCGGGGGTGATCTACACCGTTAAGTTTCCAGAACAACATTCAATTTGCAAATATCGTACCGCTGAAATGTTAATCGACGTTTATTCAGAATGGCAAACCATAATCGGTATCCGCGTTATTAGCCTGGTCCCCAAATTGACCTGATTTCCTTGTACTGTGAGGGTACTTCTCCTTAGATCTATGAAGATTGAAATTTAACGACATTGATGAAAAAAAAGTCACACTAGAACAGTTTTACAGGAAAGAAGGCAAACAAAGACATTACTGAGCACCCAAGGAAAAAAACTATACTTAAAAAGAGGCATGTCCAGAAAGATATAGGACGTCTGGCAACCCGATTCACCAGGATATAGTTTAGAAATTATACCATAGTATGGTTAAGTAAACTTAGCAGTTAGATTACGAAAATGTCCGATACCGACCCGATATACGCTTAAGTAATTATGTTTTATTGTTTAAAAAAAAATTAATTTTCAATTGTTTATTTATTCACTAATCAACTCTAAATACAAGGAATTAGCCTCGACCTAATTCAAGGTATCGTTCCAGCATTGAACTGGTGCAGTCACGGGAAACCTCTAGTGAAGAATCACGATAGATGGTTGTTGGGCGCGAACCCACGACCTATCGAATGGAAATCCAACGCTCTATCAAATGAGCTATGGAAGTTCTAATGTAGTTTATAATAACGCTGAAAGTTTTGAGAACGCTTTCCTTTCTTCTCCTCGGGACGGGCGTAAGCCATAGTGCTGTTACCGCCCAAAAAATTCATTTTATCTTATCTTACCTTTCTTCTCCGTTAACAATTAATAGAAAAATCTGTAAAGAAAGAAAACTTCCCACGACTTACTGTTTGTTACCGGTTTATGAAGAACATTGTGAGGAAGAAGGCACACAAAAGTGAAAGTACCTCTGATAGCTAAGCAAGTTCAAGGCCAGAGCAGTTCATTGAAGTCGTGACGAAATCCCGGGCGTCCTTCCAGGCTTCTTTTGCCAAATCGTGCTCGCGTGAGAGACCAAAAAGAAGTGCATACATAATTTGCACACGTTCCTTAATCAGAAAATGGATTCAAATTGCAATTTATGTCCGCTATCCGAACCAAAAACTGACTTTTATGATTGTTAGTTCCTTTAAACAAGTTGCAAGTGGAAGAATAATTTCTCAATTTCACGAAAGGATTGCGAAGTTAATTTAGTGATTCGCAAACGAAAACATCAATTATTGAAAGAAGGCTTGCGAATATTTTAAGTAACATTACACTTTATTAAGTAATTACGAAGACCATTTTCAATTGATGCTAATTTAAGAAATAGGGCTAGGAGGCAGAAAATCCTGTATTGAATTTATTTTAAGGCCTCAGGCCGTATGGATGATGATGGGATGAATTTGTGGGATGAAGAAAGTGGGAGAAAACGGGAGTACCTCGAGTCCACAAAGCCCACATGGCATGAGCAGGGATCGATCCGACGACCCCTAGCACCAGAGGTGAGCGCTCTACCAACTGAGCCACCGTGGTCCCAGAAAATCCTGTAGATTACATATTCACCCTGGAACTTCTCTGAAGTATTGAAGGATAGTGAAGAAACTAGAGGAAAAGATCAATTATAATGGCCTAACTGATAGAGCTTATATTTATTTATAGTTAGATGTAATGTTGCCAACGTAGGTAATTTGTAGCTAAATTTAGGTGAAAAATACCGGTTTTTCATTGATAATAATAGAAGGCGTTGGTAATTACGTATATAGTATGTGGACTAGTTACAAGACCAAGGTTCTTTTCAAGTACTTTTAGATTTTGGCATTGGTACTTACAATTGCCTGAAATAATCAAGGCGCATAAAATAGTTAATTTGATTAATATAGTGATCGGTCGGTTCTGTTTCTTTATTTATGATAAATGTTTCGGACGCATTGGTTAGAATTTGCCTAACGAGCCCTGATATCCCAATATCAGGGTCTGGAATATGAAGCTGGATCCCCTGAGATCCACATGCTATAGGAATAAAAAAAGATTCGGCTATTCAAGTATTGGCAAGTGTGCTCTGTTACCAAAGGGATTGACACGAGACGAGACGACAATTCAAAGTGTTCTCGTTTCGGCTCACACGAGGCTTCTCGTATTGCTCTCGCAAATTCAAGATTTGATTCCCGAATCAGTCATGGATATCTATCTGTCCGTGTGATATTATATAAACATCTCAAGTAATATATTTCGTTGGGCCAATGCACATTATTATATCGATAACGTTTTTGTTACAGTACACTGCAAAAACTGTACCTTTGAATAGTGGATATAAAATGCCGATTTTGTACTCACAATTTTTGAGGGGCAGTGGTGAGTCCAGGATTGGGTTTAGAGGGGTGGTTCTTTGCTTCCCTGTTCTTGGGAGGGAACATATTAATAGAAACAAAAACTATGGTAACAGTGTTCAATTTGCCGTGAGGGATGCTGGGGATTTTCCCTGGTACGTGAGAATTTCATCCCCGGTTGTTCATTCCGAACCAAGGATAAAATCTTTGTATTTTTACGAAACCAGGTAATGTGTTGCAACTTACCAGCAACCACTATAGTGTTAGTATCTCCCCTTCGTAATTTATCACAAATCGAACACTGGATGGTAAAATATGAAATCTCTGAAAGATAGGCGGTGTAATGTACCCACAACTTTTGAGAATCAGTAACGGGCACAGGGATTTCATATTTCATCATCTTTTTTTTTATTATTATTATTAATAATCTGTTCCCTCCCAAGAACCAAGAGGCAAAGAACCGTCCTTCTAAACCCAACCCTGGGTTCGCCATTTGCCTCTCAGAAACTGTGGGTACCACTATTCAAAGGTACAGTTTTTGAAGTGTATAGTGGGTTGGATTTCAAAGCATGGCCTAACCACAAAAGCACCATATAGGCCAATCGTTAGCCAAGTGTGAAAAGACCAACGCAACGCGACGAATAAAGTGTGCTAGGAGTTCTTAACATTTGGGTGACAAATACAATGTAAAGTCAACCATAAATAATACGTTAAAACATACATACATTTGCCTAATGTTTGTTTCTATAACAAAAAAAAAAAAAAGATAAGAAATTACGCTTCCATGCAATTTTGGGTAATATAAAAGTGCATTTGGACACTGATTATCTGATTCCGGTACTAAATTTGGAATAAAGATCATGATAACGTTTTCTTCTAAAAAAATATATATATGTAATTCGGTTTCTTAAAACAGTGATTTTTTATATAGTTGGCATTACCTTTGACATCGCTTTGAAGGCCACCGTTATAGCGAACGACCAAACAGTTCGTAAGCCTAAGCGTACTGAAAAACGTTAATATAACGTTAAAACATACAGGTCAACAAGATTTCGCTACTTGGGAACATTTGAATATAAATTTTGTAGTTACCGAAAAATAATAATAGTTCAATTTTCTTTCATATTTATTACATTTACATAAAACAAAGTGAATACGGTCATGATTATTTTCTTCTATCTTTTTTTCTCTTTTCTCTTAGTGTCGTGTGAGACCCGGAGCCCGCCCCTTGAATTCAGATCAGCATACTGGATTCAGTCTTCTATAATAAAGGAGTATCTCTTTTTTTCTTTTGTAGTTATAATGTATCAGCGTCCTCCTATTCTGTTTTGCTTTTCTTACAATGTTGTGTGTTAGTGGTTTAGCGTTATTCCCGGTTAAATGTGTTATTTTGTCCTTTCGTTAGGCACTAGTCTCTTTTCTTTTCTTTTCTTTTCTTTTCTTTTCTTTTCTTTTGATATTCTGGTTTCTTCGGCTTCAGTGGAATGATTAATATTTTAATGTTTGTCTTTATGAAATGACACCCTTTTTAATTGGCATTTCGTCGTGTTCTCACCGGGCTTTTTTCCTGCTTGATCTGCAATTTGCTCTGTTGCTGTTACGTTTTGTCTTTCTCTTGTCTGTTTGGTAAGCTTCACGTTTTGGGAAGTTCAATAGTTTTCAGTCCGTTCCGATTCTCTAAAAATCTAGGTTTTTCTTCTTCAGATCTGCTATCTCGCTCTTCGTGTAGCCAGTCTTCTTTCTAACTCCCGGATACTGTGATCTTTCATATACTGTTTTTGATCATTAAGACAGCTGGTCTTTTCTTTGTTCTTAATTATAAAATTTTCAATTTTCTCCTCTGTTTATACATGGAAATGCAGAACGTGTTGATTCGTGGATGAGAGATTAAAGGCTTAGAACTGCATCTGTGTTGCCTTCTGGATGCTCTCCTGTAGAAGTATTCAGCTACATTGTAAAACGCAGTCCCATGGATACCTTTCGCTATGTTTTTGTGTGCCGTCGGATTCTACTGATATTGCCAATATTAGTTGCACATTAGGAAAGATTTTTTTTCAAATCTCAAATTCCCAAAATTCGCAAATTGAAATCTGGTAAAGTTAGGTTTTGAAAGTTGATATCAACAATTCCACATTTTCCTTAAATTGATTCTAGGAAGTTAATGGAGTTGTCTAATAAATTAAAAAGTGTGTGTTACGTTGTGTTTCCGCATGCTTTTGAATATTGTTAGCTTTCCTTTCATTTCCTTATATGTTGTACATATTAACTAACCAAATACTCTTTCGTGGTTTGAAACACTAATTTTCTGTTCTAAAACATTTTCAGTTCGTCTGCACGTCTATAAAAATGTTTGTTGTATCTGTTTCTTCATAATTTCTCGAAAAAAAAAAGTCAATAAATCATAACAAAAGAACTTTTTTTTAATGTTGTATACTGCAATGAAACCGAGTTAGTGCTAACATTAAGAAAAGGCTTCTCAGGAAAGGTATCAATAAAGGGAGGAAGAGGACGCCAAAATTAATGTTCGCTTGTAGTAAAAAACATCCTTCGGCCGGCCTGCATATTACATACATCATAAGTCGTCGTGGTCCAAGCTAGCGCGTCTGACTACGAATCGGGCGGCCCGTCCAGGTTCAAATACCAGCCAGGACACTGCAGACTTTTCATGTCTGGCGCTCTGAGGTGCACTCAGCCTCCAATCAAACTGAGTACCAGAGTGTCCTTGGTACTCCTGGGCACCTTGGGAAGGTAAAGGCGGTCTAGTGTGAGACTGACCAGTGACCACCCCACATCACTTCCTACCGTAGATCGAGAATATGAGGAGCGCTATCTGCACACACCCCATGCGTCGTTCACGGCGTGTGCGCGTCGCACAGAGGGTAGCTTTATCTTCTTTTTTTCTTTTACCCTTGCTGTTTCCTCCAGTAACCGTGTCATATCTTAATTTTTTTTACCACATTGAGTCTTGAGTGTTCTTGCCCATGAAGCGACTAGTGTGAAGCACCGTCAGTGTTGCCAGCTGTAGACATTTGCAGTGTTGCCAGAATATTAAAAACCCGAAAATATCGGTGAAGGCAGGGACTATAACGATGAAGTCAACGTCATTTACTGACAAAGTATAGTTTATTCTAGTGCTGTGTACTATTTCGCCAATACTATTTTGATTTCAGTGGTAATAAGCGAAATCACCAGGAGTCCTGAAATAGTCATCAGGAAATTCGAGTTAGTGCAATTTATATACAGATTGTCAATGAGTAGATGATTCAGACAAGACGTGTTGTTACAATGAGCACATCTCATGAATGAAAAAGCACTGCACTGATCTGATGAACAAACTTCAGAGCCAACAGTGTCACAGCAGTACTGCATCGGCGTCCTGAATGGTTCCGGTTCTTCGTCCAGATATCCTGACTTGTACCATGCATACTTGATCATGTTTCGAAACATTGGGGATGAGAACTGATAATAAGTGAAGGATTGGAGACGAATGAAGTTGTCTCGATGCCAGATGTTGAACTCTTCGGTCGCGATAATGGCATCAGTCACGAACTTAACAAATGCTTTATACGGGCGGAAGAAATAGACATCCAGTGGCTGAATGAGTTCTGTGGATCCTGGTGGAATCAAATGCCATTCAAATTCACTAATGCTTTCTGGAATTGTTGATTTGATTAACACTTCATCCGTATTAGCTGACCACGAATCAAGAAGTAGAAGCATGGGTTCTTCGTATAAAGTAGACACACTTGGCCAGAATACATTGGTCAGCATTATCTTCTGATCTTCTTTTTTCATGTTAGCAGAGACAGAAGCATAAGATATAATATTTGATGGATCAGCTGGTTTGCTTTGAGGAAATTTCCGGCTGGATTCTGCACAAAGCATGTACATCGGCGAATGTAGATCTCCGTCCATTGAGATTACAGGCATTATCATGTATGAGTGTGTCGTTGCCGACGTAGATCCTACAGTTGCATATACTCGTTTAATGCCCATTGGTCGAAGTGTTCGTCCTGAATGCATTTCTTTCTCGAAACGACTTTGATCTGTGTTCAGGATCTGTTTGGGAACCAAATGTCGTTCGATGAACAAGGATTTCATTTTTCTGACGAATTCATCTGATTTCCGCTGTATATCCTCCTCTTTTGAGGCGCAGGTCTTTGACACTTTATGAGTAATTGATCGCGAGACGATCCTGTTCCTTTTCTTAAACTTGTAAATCCATGAATCTGATGCCTTGAAATTCAGTTTATCATCTGGATTAACCAGGAGCTGTCGTGAATTATGGCATTGCGTGCAAACATTTCTTTGAAGTGCTCAAACACTCTGGTGTTTACAGTACTCATCTTTTCTCGCGATCGTTCATAGTTCTGCAGCACGCCAATCGATTTGATCTTTGAAAACTTGGATCGAACAGATGCCAGAGATCTTCTCTTTCCTCCAACTGTGCTTGTCCAGTACTGGAATGCCCGTTCTTTGTATTCTTTTGACAGTTCGCTGACTTCTTTCTTCTTTCTTTCCGGTGACGGAACATACGATGAGCTACTGCCTTGAGATGACGGTGTTTCTTCTTCATCCGACACTTCCGGCACATGTTGCGTTGATATGGCTTGCGATGTCATGTCGATATCTTCATCACCATATTCACGATCAGTTGAGTCAACATCCAGGTCTGAAGCGTCCTCATATGTCAGAGATTCATACCGCTCAACGATCACTTGTTCATCCAATAACTCGGCACATATCTGGTCGAACATTTCCCGATCTGCCATGGATGGTGCGTCATCAGATGTGCCAAATTTCTGAACCAGCAGGCGAACGACCACTTTCGGATTCATCCTGAAACGACAAATAAAAGAAAACATTAGAATCCCTATAAAAATGAACAACAGGTTTATCAGCACTCCACAAGAATTGTAATATTTCATCCCATAAATGTTTTTATAGACATAGAAAAGGAAAGGTGAAAGCAAGAAAGTAGGAAAGAACTTCGTTCTAGCGTACGTGTCCACTGAAAACGGAAAGAGAGAAGAGAGGAGAGCGAGTGCCTAGAACAACGGACTCAACACCATTTGATGACCAATTATCATATATTTTCAACTATCTTGATTTCATTTGTAATTCGCATCATTGCTGTTTTGTGTTATTTTGCTTTCTTTTTGTGTTTATTACAATAGTATTGGCGAAGTAGTACACAGCAATAGAACAAACTATACTTTGTCAGTCAATGACGTTGACTTCATCGTTATAGTCCCTGCCTTCACCGATATTTTCGGACTTTTAATATTCTGGAAACACTGCGAATGTCTACAGATGGCAACACTGACGGTGCTTCACACTAGTCGCTTTTAGTGTAGAACAGCATTACCGGTACCTATAATCATGGTAAGTTACACTTCATTCTCTGCTTTCGTTTATGAGAAACTGACAAAAGAAAACGGGTACAGTTTTACTGGACCGAAGCACCAGTTCACCCTTAACCCGTTCTCCTGCCTCTCACACTCCTGCTCCGAAAAAAATAATCTCACATTCTGACTTCCTACCCTGTCTCCTCTCTTTTGGAACCAGTCCGGCGAAAATCCCCGGAACCTGGTTCGTAAGGTTCCCTTGTTAGAAGATGAAGACCATTCTTTTTGAGCCCAAGTGTACATTCGTAGTATTTGTAAAAAAAAAAGGCTTAATAATTATTCTCGCCACTAAATTATTTGATTCTATAGTCAGTTCCACAGCCAGTTAGTTAATTCCCTGTGTCACTCTGAGAAAATATAAAGTCTTGGAAATGACAGGTTTGCTAATCTAAAGTCATTTTTTTTTAATACGTTCCAAGCAACAAAGAACATCCGTGAATGGACAAAAGAAGCGGAAGGAAGTGAGAACTGATTTTATCTGCTCTTGTTGGGAAAAGAAAAACAAAACTATTGCACAAACAATGGAAAAATACTTTACTCCACTTGCTTGCCAATCTGTCTAATTATAATTAACAATATAGACGCTAATCATTTGGGAAAAGCCAGCAGAGTCTTTGTTTGACAAAAGGAAGGGATTCCTTTTGATAATTACATGAAGATATGGGGAAAACATTACGTAGTCTTAAAACGTATAGGAAGGGAAAGGAGTAGTAATTATAACAACGAAAATGTAGTCAACAGTAAAACTGCAAAAGAAACAGCCAGTTGAAGAAGAAGCGATCGCCGCGCCGGTGGCCGACTTCAACACAACTATAAAGTACAATGCCATGAAAGAAGTGGACAAGTTCACGGTCACTTAAACCAATTCCCAGCCCCACATCATGAGTATACAAAACAACAACAAAGCAGACGCTCTACTGTAAACTATATTTTTACAAATTTCATTGAGTTAAGAGCTAAGACTCGATAGTCTGAACAAAGACTCAAAATAACCGTGACCATGACAAATCGGACTCAGTTTTTCTTCGATGATTTCTTCCAAGAGATGACAATTTCTTGCATGACTGAGTCTCACTTTTGTCACCGGTTTAGGATAACAACTTGCAACAAGGCTTTCTGAAAGAGATTATGTAACATCTGAGGCTTCCCCCAGAGTAGGAGAGGGATGAGAAGACAGAGTATAGTAAGAACAGAAAAACGGGATCTTCGGAAGACAATATACCGTGTATTACTGGAATAATACGTCCAAATTCAGGGATGTAATTAGTCACATCAAAGGCAAAAAGTAGTTCCTTTCATAGAGCTTCGAAACGAGCCTAGTTTTGGAGCTGCAAGTTATTACGGTAGCATTTCGAATGACGTAACACCTCGAAATAAAACGACGTAAGCCGAGTCGATTAATATATAACAATCGAAATTATAACTAAACAACTGGGCAATATTCATGACAGAAATGAACTTTAAAAAAGATTTCCCCACAAAAGCATTTCACTGTAATGGTGTGTGTATTGCGCTGGAGACAAGCAATTTCTATTTGAATTCTTATTTATGGCATTTAGGCAACTAAGGTTCAAACCGGGATAGGGATACGAGAAAGCGTTGGCCAGGGCCTAAGTTGAAGGTACTATCCCGGCATTTTCCTGGTGTGATTTAGGAAAAAAAGTCAGTTAGGATAGTCGAGACAAGCAATTGAATTTCAGCTCAGGTGCGTTTCTCAGTCAACAACTTTTCTTAGGCGCATCCTCTGGATACAACTTCAGTTATTTGCTAAGTCGACCGCAGAGCTGAAACCAGGTCACATTTGGTGACCCGACATGATCCAGTGACTCAATAACCCAGTCCGAAACTTGACCCGATTGACCCACTATGATTCGATAACCCGATGTTGACCCAAATTACTAAACTAACTTTCTGATGCGACGACTCGGTGATTGAATCTATACCTAACTGATCCAGTGACCCAAACTTCACCCGACGACCCTCTCTTCACTCGGTTTGATCTTGTCTCGCTCCTGTGGCTTAAATCAATCGATATTTTCATGTGTGAGATTCACATACTCTTTCAGAATAACCTTCTCGAGGGGAGAGTTATTTTCACACATCCAAGGGTTATTTCTGTACTTTCCGGGAATATAAGAATGCTTCATATGTTTTAACCAAATAGGAACTTTTCGGCGTCGTATTCTCGGTTCTCTGGGGGAGTAAAATCCCTGTTCCCGCGCACGTCTGAAAGAATACGGAAAGTCGCAAGGAAAATATTAAAAGCCCTCCTTTACCCCCTGGATAATCGAGTCGAATCCGGGTTACCCCGAGTGCCAAGTAGGGTTTATTCGGCGCTTTTTTTTTTTTTTTTTTTTTTTTACAAAATTCGAAAGACATTTCAATTTTCCTAAAGAACTTCATGTCATTCTAGCAAAAATGCGAAAGTATTTGTTACGATGTCCTGAAGGAGCACAGTAACTTCCCATGAGGCGTGACATTCCTTCGTGTTTGTTGGTATTGCAAGCAGAGAGCACATTGTCACGAAGACATGCTCCCACGCCGAAAACATTGGTGAAAATGTAACACAACGAATCAGTCAAAAAGATGTGAGAAACTTCAGTGGCTCAGTGGTAGAGTACTTATCTCTAGTTCAAGGGGTCCCCGGTTCGATCCTGACTCATGTCATGTTGGCTTTGTGCTGGACAAGCACCGTGTTCGTTGGTTTTCTCGAAGTACTCCCAATTCCCCCTCTACTGTCATCATTCTACCAATTAATTGCATCATCACCCTTCCGGCCTGAGCCAAAGTTTCCTAAAGGCATTAGAAATTAAACTCAATACAGATATGAACAGAAAATGACGAAAATATATTGTAAGTATCATATCATGTCACGCAACAGCTGGCACTAGTTCTTTCTTTTCGACAGATTCAAATTCATTGCCACGAACAAATGAAATAATTTGCCATTTACTGTACCTACCAGTTATCGAACATAGGTCATATGGCTATGTTATCGATAGAATGTTAGATCTAAACAATTGTCAGTTTCGTTAAAAACAATTTTTTCAAAAACAAAACTAAAATATTAAAAAGAGTAAAACTGTTCACTCCATCTAGTTTCCTCTTTCCTCCGCAAACTGTTTTCGCGAACTCCTAGATTTAAGATTTTACATGATACGCAATTTATGTGAAATAGGGAATAGTAAGTGGAGTGTGGTTCTTTTAGGGTGATCAGGATCCTGGTTTTCGCAGAAGAGTCTGCTTTTCTAAGACCGTGTCCTGCGTGATGCAAAAGACCTCTATGATTCACGAAACAGTGTAGTGCAGAATGTCCCGCTGATCAAATTCGTTCTAATGAGTTGCCGTAGCTCAGTTGTTGGAGCAGTGTTGCCAGGTAGAGGGAAATTTCCAGGAAAACGGGAAACCTAGGTCACATAAAGGGTAAAAAGGAGGGGGGGGGGGTGAACTGGAAATTTTGTTAAATCTTTTTGGCACTTTTCTATGTTTTAATCTTCAGTAATTTTGAAAGTAAATTTAGCAGCCGGGAATTTTTTACTGAAATCGAGAAAAAATTCAGTATTTTGAGGGAAATATTGCGACGGTTACCTGGCAACACTGTGTTAGAGTGTTGGGTTAAGAATCGGAAGATCCTAGGAACGACCAAGCGGCGACCCATCCTGACTGATGTTTTATTCCATCCTGTGTCATACCAGGCAAATGCCGGGATGGTATCAACTAATTACGTCCTGGGCGACTACCTGCGAATACCCGCTAGCGCACTCTATCCCGCTTGATCCTGAGATGCCTAAAGGCCATAAATACGCTAAAAAAAACTCAAGTTCAATCTGAGAGAAGGTGTATTTAATGTTTTGTTCACAAAAGTGAGATAAACAGCTCAACCTGTAAACAATAAAACAAATTGTCTGATAACGCAACAGCATCTAGTGCATTGTTACGTACGTTCTCTCTATTCATTGGATTCTATTTATGGCCTGTAGGTATCCAAGGCTCAGGCCGGGATAGGAGAGGGAAAAGGATTCGGGAAGATGTCGGCAAGGGCCTATGTTGAACGTGCCATCCCGGCATTTACCTGGTGACAGAAAAAATCTGGGAAAATCTCAGTCAGGATGAACGGACGCTGGGATCGAGTCCACGACTTCCCGAATACTACGTCAACGCTCTGTCTACCACTGAGCTACAGCGGCTCAGTACGTTCTGTCGAAGCGAGAACTTTATGACTAAGTAATGACTATCCGCTGTAATGACTGGCGCGGATAACGAAAACCGCAGATAATCTTTGGAAAGACACATTTCCCCACTCTTTTTTTTTTTTTTTTTTTTTTTTTTTAAGAAAAAGACTAATTACTGGCACTGACACATTTCAATTGAAAACAGACACACTGAAACATCTATTATGAAATAAAATATTTTGCTAAGAGACATCCTCTCAAATAGGATGAAGCAAAATTGTGAAAAATTATATGAGCGTTGAATTACAAAGATTGGTTTTCAGAAGCTTATAAACATATGTGTAATGAACACTCTGATCTTTTTCTTTTACATGTCGTCATCGTCATCGCATTAAACTTCCTTCCACAATGAATTTACATTTTTTTTCTGCCTGTAATTGATTATCTCATTGTAGTTGCCAGAGATTCCGCCAGGATTTTTAGTTTGGGGGTGTAAATTGTAAAGTCAAAATTCCGAGGCGGTTTAAGTTGAGTGTTGCACGATCTCTACCGATATTTGACCGTAAAAGTTCGGGGGTACGCTCTAGGATTTGGAAGATGACACCCCTACACGGGGGTGGATCTGAGAGAATCACTGATGGGACAGTTGAATTAACTTCTAGGAAAGAATCGAGTTGACGAAAAAAAAATGTAAATAACCAAGAGCAATGTAAAGTACTTTCTGCTAAGTTACATTATTGCCTTCTCGCCCCTAGTTGAAAATAATGTCCTGCTTCTAACGACATAAGAATATAGGCACCCAAAGTTACGTGTAAAGTGGGAGGTACTGAATAAAATGCCTGTCTACAGACAAACCTAGATTATCTCAAACAGGTACTTTTTCATTTCACTGTGTACTTGTATGCGCGCAAAGCAAGCACGCTTTATCAATTTAGAGAATTTTATACTTTTATTTTACGACTTGTTACCCGAAGGTTAAAAACCTTACCATAATCGCTACTATTTTTTTACACTAGGAAATCATTGCTCAAGTCTCCGGAAAGTCAGAAGATTTCATGCAATAATTTAAGGTCCATTACCACTTGAAAGGTGTAACCGCTTTTAATTCAAACTCGTTTTCATGATTCACGAAACATAAAGAAACAAACAGGATATATTAAAAAAAAAAAAAAGTGGATGTATTTATGTCATTAACCCTTATGAAGAAGATTCACACGTTATCTCCTTATTCTGAACAAAGCAAGAAACAAAGGTAAGCCACCCGCTAAAGCAGAAAGTTCTTGAAGCTGTCACAAGAGTGCTGATTTTACTGCAGCTACGCTCCTGACATCTTGTAGCGACATTGTGGAACTAAGTACAAAGGAATAGAGCAAAATAAGTGAGGAACAAAATGGCTATGATGTATTGTAAGTGAAAAAAGTTCCTTTTTTTTTTGCAACTAATAAAGTTAGGTTAGTTTTTGAAGCAATCGTTCGTGATGTTTTATACAAAGAAGTCACGAAGGAAACATTTTCCTTTTCACTTTTTATTAAAAGAGTACAAATTATACCTTTTATTGAAATGTTTCGTGCGTCACGAAAGCCCTTCTCGATTCTTCACACGTTTTGGATGTTTTGATATTTTGACAACTGGCTTCTGCTGTCACTACAAATTGTGGCAGAAGAAACGCAGGAAATTAGAAGCTGAAATGTAAATTATTGCTTTTGTTTTGTTTAACAAAAATTGAAGACATTCACTTCCAATTCACTACATTGGTAGCCCTAACGGAAGCATTAAAATGTGTCCCCAAATAAAGAATTTGCTTCTAGTAATGTCCTTTACTTGTCTGTCAAGTTTACGATTGGGACAGTTTTGAGGTTATTCTTATAATGAAACATTAAATTTTCATTTAATGAATATAGCAATTCCTATAATAATAATAACATATTTTACCACTGATTATAGTTTTAAGAAATCACTAATATCTAATGTGAACCTGTATAGACCTACTATACGTATCCCCTAAAAAATTTAAATCGCCAAATTCGGCAAAGTGACAAGACTAACTTCGTTACAAATTACTCCTCGAATATTTTAATCAGCTATTTACATAGTATGGTACAATATTCAAACAGAAACAGTTAATTCGATTAAACAGAATAGTAAATGCGATGTGCACACGTCATGAACGACGCATGGGGGAAGTGGAGGTAGCCATCCACATAACTCGACCTACAGCATGAAGTGAAGTCCGAAGGTGCCCCAGGAATACTTTAAGGACCCTTTGGAACTCAATTTGATAGGAGACTGAGTGCGCATCGGAGCGCAAGACATGGAAGCACTGAAGAAAAGTCTCGCCACTGATTTGTAGTCAGACACCTGAGCGACTCTTGAAACAGAATAGTAATTAGCAATATCTCTAAAATGTAATAACTAGGGCTCGGATTCTCTCTCAGGATTTAAAATATTTTTTTACCGTGTTTGCTAACTGTGACATTTAAACATAATGGGAGCCACATAGTTGAATCTAAAAATGGCTAAAGAAGACGTTAAACCTTAAAAATGGCTAATCCTGTTATTTTACAATGCAACGTTGACTTATGCTCCACAAGAATAAGCTCGGTACAACATGGAGCGGTGAGTTACAAAGGCGGTGAGTAATGGTTGGATCTCAAAGGGCTGCTGAGAACCATTTGCGTAAGACAATATTACTAAAAGTCCATCATAGCAAAGCTGAAAATTTCTTTTTAGAATAAGAGCATAACTTCAATCGCCTGGCTGGAGTGCAAAAGTAGTAATTGACATAATTTCAAAGAAAGAATTTCAAGAGCCAGTGAGCACAGCCTGTTCATGAAAGCTCACCAAGATTCTGTAGCGAAACCCAGGGTTTGCAACGATGGAAAACGTATCTGCATTTCTCTAGGGGAATAAATTACAGAGAATTTACCATGGGGATGTGTTGTGTGACGGATGTGTTGATATATTTAAATGCCATTTAACTTATCACTAAAAACGTGTACTTTCCCCGACAATTGGAAATATGCTCTGGTTTGTCCTATCTCAAAATATAATAATAGTAGACACATTAATGACTTCAGAACAATTGCAATATTACCAGCTTTTGCCAAAGTATCTTATGGAAGTGAATTAGTAATCATTTTCAACCAGTTATCTCAACTAAGCAGCACGGTTTTATTTCTCAGAAATCCACGATAACAAAATTAACAGTTGTTACGGACTACATAACAAATTTTTTGGATGAAGGCAAACAAGTTGATGTAATTTATATTGGCTTTGAGAAAGCATTTGACAGAGTTAATCACAATATATTACTGGGAAAATTAAATCACTATCACTTCTCACCCACTGTGATTAGGCTCCTCTATTCGTACTTAACAAATCACAAGCAATCTGTGCATGCTGTTTTTCGTGTCCCACCGGAGACAGTTTCCTTGTGAGTCAAGTTGCCGAACCGCGGTGGTTTAGTTGGTAGAGCGTTCACCTCTGGTGCTAGGGGGTCATCGGATCGATCCCTGATCATGCCATGTGGGCTTTGTGGTGGACAAACACCGTGTGCGTGGGTTTTCTCGGGGTGCTCCCGTTTCCTCCCACTTTCTTTATTCCACAAATCCATCCCATCATCATCCATACGGCCTGAGCCATAGTTGGCTAAAGGCCTTTTAAAAAATCAAGTTGCCGAAAGGCTTTAAATAAAATTCAATTCAAGTGCTCCTTCCTAAGACAATTACGACCCACAGTTTGAGAACCTCTGGATTAGGTGATGAAATAGTACAATTCGGAGACAGTCAGTATAATAATTTTATAAGAAACCAGCTGTAGTGGAGTTATTTTTATATTGCTTAATTGGTCTCATAAATAGTTCCTCTCTATGAAAATATTACTTCCTCCCGCTCGAGGGCACATTAAATAGCACAGCGAGAAGCGATTTGTTTCTAAACAGTTCATCAAAGGATATTCTGAAATTTTATGGGATAGAAAATATAATATACGGTGCACAGTAACCTAAGCTTATTTCGGAAGAAATTAAATATAATTATTTGTAAATACAAGTAACTCGTTTTGAGTCAAGCATTAACTTCCCAGTTTGTATATATTCTTTGCGTTTCAACGCATTTGTTTCATCTACTGCCTGTTAACTCTTTACAGAGTATACGAAAATTGTACATGCCTTCTTACTTGCAAGTTGCAGTTTATGGTGTAAACTTTAATGATATTTATGATTAGTCGGTTGTTGTAAGATATTTCAGTTTTTCTGAGAATGACAGTGCCATCTTTTAACATGAGTCAACGTCGAGAACTTAATATGCCTAAAGTTAGTGTTCTCAACTTTCTTATACTGTCCTAACAACATGACCTACTAGATTTTGAAAGATATCATGTTGACATTTTCACTATTTTTAATAGCATTTTCGTAGGCAGCTGTTGATTTATTTGCTGGCTTGTTACTCGCGCCTTATCATGTACTTGTTTAGTGCATGAGGTAGAAATGTAATGTCTTTGAAAATGAACTTATATTAGTAAATCTGAAAGAATGTATATTATACGTATTAGATATGTCTAGTAAAGAGTTGATGAAATCCGTCAGGCATGACCAACAGTTTAATATGTTTTTTGTGCGGCAAGTTAAAAAAACATATTAAATTATACCTGCTATCATTTTAGATATTAGTTTCGACTGCAAACTTCCTGATTCATAAAATATTTATATTAATTATTTCTTATGACGGCCCATGACGCTACTAGTCATCATATTTCAGCCTTCGTATAGAAAGAAATTGGCAACACCTAGTTTAGAGCAACACCTAGTCTATTCTTCCGAAATCGAAACGTTACTATGAACTGAACACACATTTTTCCTTCAGAGTGCAACAGCACTACGGTGAAACTCAAGTATCGTCAGTAGAACCGACTAATTTGAATCGAGAATATGAACATAGTGCGGCGGGTCCTACGGACACGAGTAGCAGTCTGACGCTCGATAATCATCTGTCAGAACGTGACATTAAACAGTACGTAAATTCAAATAGTGAAATTAATGGTAGTTTTAAATTTAATTTCTTGGAGGCGAGAAAATGATCCATCTGAAACCGTCGAAGATTACTTTCGATGCTCTGTATATTTCCCGTATCTTCATAATCTTGTCAGCGAACTCAAGGTACTGCTTGACAAACGCCAAGCGGAATGCCTTAAGTTGTATTAACTTGTGCCTATGGTTAAGGTCCAATTTGAAATGTGGCAAAACAAGTGGAAGAAACTTTCTCGTTAACACTCTAATCAATGCTCAACGGAATTGTGTAGTAATATTTACATTCGGCAATTGATGAATAGGCACATATGAAAAATAAATAATTAGTTAGTAGACACACCGAATTAAAAGAAAAAATCTTTCTTGAAAATAACTTTACAAAATGTCTTCACTTTTTTAAGTTGCTTGAAAGGAACTGTAAAATCCTTGAATTCGCTTTAGACCCATTTGAACATAATAGTTCCCTCGACTCTTAGTTACTTCCGCTACAAGCCCCCACCCCAATCATTCTAAAGTTTCAGATGCTGATCCACTCACTACGAATTTGGTTTTATTCGTTTCCCTAAGCCAGCCATAGAAGAAGAGCTGAAGAGACCACTTGTGCCGCCCCCCCTTTCGAAAATCCTGGCTACGGGTCTGTATAGACTATAGAGAGAAAGCATTACCAGGTATTTTGAAAATTCGAATAAATTTCACCAGCC
The DNA here is from genome assembly GCA_022664845.1 of Lepisma saccharinum. Classification (NCBI taxonomy): domain Eukaryota; kingdom Metazoa; phylum Arthropoda; class Insecta; order Zygentoma; family Lepismatidae; genus Lepisma; species Lepisma saccharinum. The sequence continues at coordinate 34,960 of JAGDQP010005856.1, read as the reverse complement.
AGATTGGCGTATCACATCGCTTTGAGCGGGTAAATTCCATGCGTGAAGTTGACCGCTTGAGCCTATGGACTCGCCCTGTCGACAAGGTGTGTGTAAGATAATGGTGCAGGGCGTGTTCTGTTGACACTGAGAAGAAACGCTAGTGGAACTGGAGTCTACCGTGACAGGTGCAACGTACAACATGACCATTTGCATGCTTTCTGTCAGCCATTTTCCCTAGTACGGATGGTACGTACCTACCAGCAAAAGAACGCATTACGGCTTTGCCAACGGGTAACACAACTGTTTCTGTATGCATATATAAACTCATGCAACTACTCTCCAACGTCTCGTTCAGTAGCCTCTGTCATTGAAACGTGAGGGAGGAAGTACAAATTATTAGACAAGTGCCTGAAATGTTTTGCCATTTCACTTTAGGAGTTTCAATTTCATTTTTTTAAATTTCTACAGAACTAGTTTAGCAAATATAAGTCTTACAAGGTACATTTGCGGAATGCCTGACAGTTATTGGTTTAATATTCAACAAAATGCAAAGTTCACTTTTCACTTTTTAATTTCCTTTCAATATCAAGAAAGGGTATTCCTCACTGGAGGCCCACTCGCTAAGTGACTGAAGGAGATAGTAAATTATTGAATAAGACTGAATGTCCTGCTGCACACAGTGTTTATGCTATTAGTTTGAGCTATCAATAGAGGTTCTTGTGAATGTTTATGAGTTTTGAAGCAATCCTGTAAGCATAAATATGCACTGCAATAAACAAACTTGATAAATTATTCATTTGTGCAATTAAGATAAGATAAAATGAATTTTATGGGTGGTAACAGCACTATGGCTTACGCCCGCCCCGTTGTGCAATTAAGAGTTGATCAATTCAAATCTTCTATTTCCCAGAGAACATTGTAAGGAGTATCAAAAGAAATCACAGCCAACGGGGAAAGCACCTTTTTCCCCAGACGTATTTAATCATAATGTTAAATATTAGGGTACTGAACTGACTATGGATAAGTGCGTAAAAATTGATACAGATCTGGAGGGCTGTATCAACGTTATCGAGTAAGACCTGCTCACGAAAGCGTTTGGTCAAAAAATTAAATATGATACGTCTTTTGTAACAGTGGTGTCGTAATCCAAATTATTTTTTCGTTAGTGATGTTTATCTATGTTTGAATGTGTTCGAGCGTAACGCCCGTTACGATGAAATCCATGATTTATGAATCCAACATAACTTTGCTTTTTGTTCAATATTAAACCAATATCTGTGAGGCACTTCGCGAATGTACCTTGTTAGAATAACTTCACTGTGCACTGTTTCGAAACATTCTTATTAACCTTCCCTTTTAATAGAATAGCAGTAATAGCATAAAGGAAAACAAAGCAAAGATACTATTCTTATCAGTGGTTAAAATTGGATCGAAATTAGAGGACATGAAACGAATATAGGAAAAAAAACTATTCATCCAATAACCACTCTAAACCAAAGAAACTTTTTTTGGATTTTGGTAAGTATGGTTATTGATAATGCAGCAAATAAACACTTTGTTTCTTTAAATCTGATTTCAGCTATTAAGAACTGTTAAGCTGGAACAAATATGGTTGAATGATGTAAGCAAGTTTTTTCAACCTGTGCTACTGAGACCAGTTCCATCAAGTTAATGAAATACCGTTTTCTCCAGGCGAAAAATAGCACAGAGATCTGACCTTTGCAATACTATTAAAGTCAAATTTTATTTTGAATCATGAATCTCATGTGCAATGCCTTTTCTAAATACAAGACCAACTTTGAGCCAGGGTGTTCGAAGCTGCAATATCCTCAGCTACAGGTCTTTGGTGTCGCAAACGCAAAAAACCCCATGAGGAAAATTCGGCGAGCCTTCGGTGGCCCGCCATCATGGTTGGTGGGCCACCGGCGGCCTGACGAATTTTCCTCATGGGGACAGTAAACATCAAGAATGTTGTTGATGATGCACACAGAAAAATTGTTAGTCAAAATGGAGATAAATTTAGCCATTTTTGAATAAATCATTTACTGGTTTCAACAGCGATCAATTTTGAGAAGGGCATGTAGTCACTTTATTTGACTAAATAAATAAATACTCAAAAGTGACTCAATATGTCTTCAGATCTGAGTACCAGTTATTATTCAAATACGACTGGGAAGATAAGCAAAACGACTGGAAATAGTAGTTGATTAAAATTGGGTAAGATTTCGTAAAAAAATGCACTAAAAAAAAATATTGTAATATTAACGATATTGTCGTTATGTTAACGATAAAATGTAGTTATTTTGAAACGAAACAAAAACAGAACATTTTGACTGTCAGGGCCCCCGGAAAGTCCCGCCCTGAGGAGTGACAGTTCTCCAATTTCTACTGGCAATCTCCGCATGCACATGCTACATGCAACTAAAGCATCTGACGCGGGTGTGGATGCTACGATTTTTGTCTTTCGGAGACATTTACTGCGAATCGGAATGAGTAAATGAGAGAGGAAAGAAGGTGAAACAAGAAGATAGGGAAACACAAGGAGAATTTTTTGAAGAGGGCAAAAACCAGAATATGCATGTATATTCTGTAAAAATCCCAAAATCGGTTCAAACTATTTATAGTTTTCCTGGTAAACCACACATCCAAGAAGAGTGGAGAAACCTAGGTAAAAGTCTGTATTGATTCTAATACTGTTTGCGCATCCAATAAGCAGTGTTTGTGTCATGCAAAGCACACACAGACAATCATACATCTCTCACGCATGTAGTTCTAAAGGGCGTCTGTGGATTCTTCTGCAAAGAAACTTAAATTTCCATATGATTAATGCACTGTAGCTGCTTGAATATACAACAATTTCCACTGTGCGTCAGGTCCCATCGCCTTTTCTTTCATATAGATATATATATAGAATCGTTCATATACTCATCCGTTCTGATTATCACATTAACCTTTATACTGAGTTACATTCAGTCCTATCTTTACATTTGCACTTATACTTCTTCTTTTTTTTTGCCACAGTGGGAATTTAATTCTAACCGCTATCTAGACTGATTATTGAGAGTTGTGATTTTTTATATGTCGGTGGCTATTTTGGAATGTTGATTAGTTGAGTTATCTGGATATTTTGGATTGGGTTAGCTAGTAGACTATTTTGAATAGTGAATAGTTTTTGATGACTTAAGTAATTATTTTTTAGATTAAATGTACGTTTTACGTACGAGTACGCGGCGAATGCCCACGCAGGTTCTGCGTATTTGATTACCGGTCTGATAAGCGTTTTGTAGAGTGTGACCTTGCTCTGAAGGTACAGCCGCTCCGAGACAAGGAGACTCTTCAGTTGTGCAAGTCTACCACTTGCCTTCCCAAGTTGTACATTTATGTGTCTGGCAAAAAGTAATTTGTGATCTAGGAGTACTCGAAGATATTTAATCTATTGTTTGTATGCAATATCAGTATAGTTGAGTCTGATGTTAGTTATCTGAGTGGGGCGTTTCTTGGTGAATATTACTGCGTCACATTTGGTGACGTTAACTTTGATTTTCCATTTTGTGAACCTGTCTTGGAGTAGCTCCATATGGTGTTGTATATATATATATATATCACGGTTTGTTTCGGCTGTGTCAATGAGGCATATACGACAGTATCATCAGCGTACAGAGCTAAACTAGTGTCTTCGGGATCTCGTTCACATATATTAAGAAGAGGAACGGCCCTAGAAAAGATCCCTGAGGCACCCCTGCTTTGATCGGTCTGGTTGATGACTTTTGATCATCTACTTGAAGAATGAAGATTCTGTTGCTGAGGTAACTATTTAGCAGGTGGATGAGAGATTCCGGTACTTTGTATTGCAGCAATTTGTGCACAAGACCAATAGGCCAGACTCTGTCGAATGCCTTCTCGATGTCAAGAAACACCGCCCCGGTAGAGCGACTTTTGTTAAACTGTTCAGTCACGTACTCCACGACCTGGACTAATTGAAGACCTGAATTCAAAAATATCCCAAGTCCATTTTTTTTCAATTTTCCTTTTTTTTACATTCATAGGCAACTATGTTCCATTGGCATAATATTACATCCTAACTCCCACTCAAAATCCTTTTTTTTTAAAAAAAAAATACAAAATAAGGCGCATATGCAGTTTAGAGGGCCAGACCTGAGATGACGGTTCTATTTTGTACCCTAGATGCTTCCCCTTAAAGTGAATCCATTTGTTGCCAGTGCACTACAATAGCGATAACCTGGTTAAATTGTATTTTTTTTTTTAATATTAGATGAGCACGGTTATAGCATTTGACTGCTCTAAACTAACTAAGATGCCATCTATTTCCACAGTACATATTATTTTGTTAACCATAAAATATGTACAGCTACACATAATCATTATTTTATTTTTAAAATAATAAACTAAAAAGTTATGATGTTTGCCGATAGATGGGTTCCTCAGGAATGTGAATTTTGTTTGCATAGCGAAAACGTTGCTGGTAATGTCCACAAAATTTTCTACAGAGAAGTTGTTTGCTCTAAATATTCTATCCACTTCATTCTGTTTACTAAATAGTAAACTATTTACTATTCTTTTAACTATAAATTTATTAACGTAACATGTACTATGATTATCATTGTTATTCTATAAATATTGGTGTGTTCCAAGACAAGTTGAAGATACATAATGGTATCCCATACGTATTTATCATTGCTAACTCCATGTTTAATTGCCATAATTAATTGCTTTAAAAAGTATCATAATTTGCTAGATCAGTAACTTTCACGTATTTAATTGGTTTATGTAACGAATTTCAACTCGGGAAGGGCGTAAGCCATAGTGCTGTTACGGTCCATAAATTAATTTGATCTTATCTTAACAACTCGTGGTGAAAGTGGTAAAATCCCGGACTTCGAACTGGCGATATACAGATGCTTATCAGAATAATGGAAACACCTGTAGTTGGCAACACGTCAGATGTATGGGTTGGCAGTGGTGTCGTGGCGACCGCAGCGCCGGACTGCTGGTGGTGGTGTGTTAGGTCGGTCTCCATACTACGTCAGGCGTCGTGGAACAGGAGTGTGCAGTGGCTGCAGCAGACGGAGGTAGTGTAAAATGGGAGACCTCTCAGAGTTTCAAAGAGGGCAAATTGTTGGTGCGTGGTTGTGTGGAGTGAGTGTGACGGCAGTGGCTAGTGTGTTAGGTGTGTCGCCAGGGACAGTGTCGAAGGTGATGATGGCCTACACAACACACGGGAAAACCACATCGGGGAAGCGGAACAGTGGGCGGGAGAAAAGCATCAGTGACAGGGCACGCCGGGTATTAAAGCGCATTGTCACGCGGAACCGTCGTGCCACTGCGGCGCAAGTGACGGAGGAACTCAATCAGCACCTCCCCCAACCTGTTTCGACAATCACAGTCCGCCGCGAATTACATGACATGAACTTACGGGGTCGTGTTGCACGGGCCAAACCTCTCATCAGGGACCAGAACGCTTTAGCACGCCGCAAATGGTGCCGCGACCATGCAACTTGGACCGTTGACGACTGGAAACGTGTGGTATGGTCGGATGAATCACCATTCACCCTATTCCAAACCACGGGCCGTGTTTATGTGTGGAGAACGCCCAAAGAAGCGTATGATCTGTAGTGTCTCCGCCCAACTGTGGCACGGTGATGCTGTGGGCCGCAATATCATGGTTTTCATTGGGTCCTGTGGTCACACTTCGCGGACGCATCACTGCCAACGATTATGTCGCAATTTTAGGAGACCACTTGCATCCTATGGTCCGGATGTTGTTCCCGGACAATGACGCCATATTCCAGGATGATAATGCACCCATTCACAGAGCTCGAGTTGTTGCAGCGTGGTTTGAGGAACATCGGGATGAAGTTCAACACCTCCCCTGGCCCGCCCAATCCCCAGATCTCAACATAATTGAACATCTGTGGTCCATCTTGGAAACACGACTCCGGCGACGATTTCCACCTCCATCCTCTCTCACAGAACTGGCCGATGCCCTGCACGAGGAATGGTGTAATATTCCACTTGCTACCATTCACGACCTCTATGCCTCGATCCCACGTCGCATCAAGGCTGTTCTGAAGGCGAAAGGTGGCCTGACACCATATTAATCTGGTAAGTTGCACTTTCGTTCAGGTGTTTCCATTATTCTGATAAGCATCTGTATATACGTAGGTGAGTGAGATCGTACCCCGCGGCCGACTATCCTAACTGAGGCTTTGCAGGGTTTCTCAAAGTTTTCTGCAGGCGAATACTCGAATGATCTAAAACTAAGCCCTTGCCATTACCTTCCTCATTTGCTCCTCTATCCTATTCAGGCCTGAGCCAAAGATGCTTAAAGTCCATAATAAATTCAAATTGTAAGTAGAATTCGTATGTAATTTTCTAGAATAACAACAAGAAAGTCAAAAAATTTATTCAAATTTGATTAGGCAAGACCAGATGCAAGTAATCAATTACAAAACCCTGTTTAGTCATTTTTGATTGAAAAAGGGTATGATTAAATGCATGTAGTCATTTTTGATTAAACAATTTTTCTGTGTGTGAACGTTCTCTTCTAAGCAGGGTCAAAATTGCGGATTGACACTCTTTTGTATCGTATGAAGATTACATTATAAGGAAGGGATCTACAGTTTAAAGTGGGCCCTGAACCACTTGTGTCCTCTGTCGAAAATCAAGTAATATGCACCACAGCGGAACACAAAATTAGCTGTATACATATTTTATTTCTATTCACGGGAAGATTCTATGTTTTATATGTTCTTGATAAAGCTGTTCCAAGTGATTTGGTAACAAAAAAAACATCTACATTTTCCTCCAAAATCAACTTTTTGTAAAAAAAAATCCTACAAAAACTTCCTATTGTATAAAGGTAAACGCTACTTAAAAATTCAAATATATAGAAACTTATTAACTATCTTAATTTCTATCTAAAATTAGATAAGTATAAAAGTAGTTTAATAAAACTATGATTCACGTAAAATATGAAACTCGTATGACCCGGTACCAGGTTGCGATCCGATGCTTAAGAAGCACTGATCTGAGACTGCAGTTGTTCCACCATTTTTACTTAAGGAGGAAGCAATGCCGATTCGCTCATGCTGCCGTCTGACAATCGGTTACATACTACTTACATTTTTTTTGCAAGCAGATGTCAGTTTACATCTAAGGAAACTAATCCCCCTAATGTAATTCTCCCTTATTTGGGTATGGTTTGAGGATAAATTAAAAGAAAAAGTTCTATTTAGCTTAAAAGCTGCGTTGTATTAAACACTGCACGGAAGTTAAAGACATTGTTCCAACTTTAGAACATTAAAATTACTAGGAACTTGATCACTGTAAGGAAGTCATAATATACGTTTTACAAAACTAGCTCAATGCCTGGATAGTTGGCATAAGTATATGAACACTATTCTTAAAAAAAAAAAAAAAAAAAAAAACAATAAATCAATTGTTGCCCACATATATTTGTTAAACACCAAAATTATCTTATGTGAAATTTACTTCAAATGTCCATCACAAATGAAACTACTGTATATCGCCCTTTTGAATGAAATTCGGGATTTTCAATACCTTTTATGGGACACCTCAACAAGACCCTAAAATTCGGGGCGTATGACCACCGTACTATACCACATTTAATCTATACATAATAGAAGGCAGCCTATACATGGTAAGGAACGAAATTACAAAAGAGCGGCTAAATCAATCTTGGTCTATGAAAGTGCTAAAACTAGTAAAAAAAAATAATTAAAAATTGGATACGATATTTTCAAAATCTAGTCGGCCATATTGTCAGCAGAATGTGAATGATCTGACAAGAAAAGCGCTACGTATAAGGTCTCGACGTTAACTCATGCCAAGAGATGGCACTGTCGTTCTGAGTTTTATTGGAAAACCTTACTACCTCAACTATTAATAAATTTCACTAAAGCGTACCACATAAACTATAATATATTAATTACTTACGCAGTTTGTGAGAGTATAATACATAAATTTAATTTGCCAGTATGAAGAAAGAGAGAGATAACTTCTCGTATACACTGTAATGAGTTGACTGGCCGTAGATGAAAATAAATCCATTGAATCATTAAGCATGGAATTTGAGTAAGATGATTTTCATCGTTTTTCATAAATTCATATTTCATATTCTGTATATTCAGATTGGGCGGTTCACATAAGTTCATGCTTGACTCAAACAATTTTCTTGTTTATAAAAAAAATTATATTTAACTTAAATATATCGAGTCAAACTTAACATACTCTGAGATGCTTTTAACAGTATCTTATTTTTGGTATCGCATAATTTCAGAAAGACTTGTAATGGGTGTTTAGAATCAAATCGCGTCTCACTGTGCTATTTAATATACAGGGTATGGCATAAAACGGTCTTTCTTTTAATGCAACGAAACATACTGTGTTCGATTATATTGTGCTGGAAGGACATCTGTAAGGCACTGTCGCGCCCTTTCAAAGGGACGCGACCCACCTATTAACCACCCTCTCGGGTCTCCTCCCAGCTCTCATCTACCCTCACCTGGACACACAGGTATTCATAACAATCCTTGCAAATAAATGCAAATAAGGAAAGCATGAGAATTCAATTGTAATATTGATTATTGTATTTTATTGCTAAAGGAATCTATTTCATATTGTACTGGCGATTGAACGAAGCAACAAATCTTTCATAATTCGGTGTTTGATGGAAAAGTTCAGAGAAGATAACAAACAAGGACAAGAGTACATCAACCAGGACCTCAGCGGACTTCGGTCACACGCGCGAGCTAATTTCTTCATAGAAACTAGGAAATCACGCGCTGCGGGCTTGCACAAACCAGTTATAACAACTTTGAGCAAGCCTGTACGCACGTATACCACACATGTTGCAAAACGTGAGCTATTGGTAAAAGAGAATTATTATATACTTCACGCCCGGACTTGGCTCTTCACTTCCAGTAGAAGTGGCATCCAGGATACACTACCTGCAAGTCCGTGGGCTGTTACTCTGTAACTGTAGCTGTTGTTACTATCATTCAGTTAGTCTGTCTGGCTGTCCGTTTGCCTTGCTGTTCGTTTATCCAGCATTTCGTCTGTCTTTAACTTTAACGTAACAGCACTTGTCTTGATACTAGCGAGAATCTAGAGACGAGCTTTCTATTGCAAGCTATTGGCTACTAAATTCTTAACGCCAACCTAATTCGGACTGAAAGTGCTCGCTCTCTATATTACCAAGAGCTCACAACTTTCATCTCAACTTCTTGTAAATAGTGTTTATGTGCATCTGTAAACTATGGGAACTTAGTGGTGTCAATAAACGTATGTGCTACAAAATTACTTGCTGTCGACTGCTTCTTTCAACAAGCTTAGATACCAGGGACGTTCTCTACTAGGTCTACGCGGATGCTGAACCTGCGACCGTCAAATAGCCTCCGAAGATTGACCGCCGAAGCCCGCCTGCTACACCAGTATTCTGCTATATCAGGCGAGCTTTGATCCGCTACAATGCGAGCGGTCCCGGGTTCGATTCCCGGTGGGGGCTCAAAAATTTCGGTGTTGACCCAGCATCGTGAGGACAATTGGGGAGCTGCTGTGAATAAAAGACAGTGGCGATCACAGTGAGAGCTTCGGCTCTCCTCTCCCAACCCGTCTGGTCAGCGTGGGAGTAGTAGACCAACTCCTCCCTTCGGGGAGAGGCCTCATCCACTAGTGGATTGAATATGGCTGTGATTTATTATATATATATATATATATAATACAAACCCATCCACTGCACCCTTAGACATGGCCATTTGTAAAATATGCAAAGTGACGTTCATGTTTTGAAACTGACGCCCTGCAAGCGACCATCATTTCGATGTTGACACTGGGACAATCTGCATTGGAAGTCGTCCCATGTCACGTTGCAACATCTAAATAGAAATACTTCTGATTTCGTTACTCGAAGGTCCCGGGTTCGAATACCAGCTGGAACATGGATGTTTGTTTGTGGATGTTAGAGACTTAACAGCTAATGGACTCGAGACAGGCCGAAAAAAAACAAAACATTTTCTTTTTCTTTAAAACAAACAGTTCATGACGCACGTGCATAAAAACCGTTAGATGTGATATGTAACTTTTACTTTTCAATGATATACGTACGTGTATGTAGCTGTTTAGAATTTGGATAATTATAAGCTTGTGTAGTGACAGAATAAATGCCTTTAGTTTTCCTGACTCATATTTAAAAAAAAAACTTGTCTGAAGGAAATACGATAAAAAAAAATAGTCCTTGCACTTGTAATGCCAATGGCATATTTTAATATGAATGTTCAGAATTTGTCATATTCAAAATTTAACGTGTAATTCTTTTGTTCAACATTTAATTATTCGAATTGACTATGTCTTCTTTTAGTTTATCGATGAACAACTACGGATAAAGCTTGCATTTTTTTTTTTTATCTTTAAGTAACCCGGCGTATGTACTACATACATTAAAGAACACTCCATCGCTAGCGATTTAAATAGGACCATAAACTCAGCAGCTTTCAATTCGGTATAAAAAAAACCTCACTCATTTAAGTTTGTGTCAGTGACTGAAGTTTAAAACACAATTTCAGCAAAGTGATTTTAATTTTGTGTGGTTTCTTCCCCATTCTAATTCTTTTCTTGTAACCTGTGATGCATGTGAAAACGTTTTAAGTGGCAAAGTCTTGATAATTACTCGTCTATCTCCTTCTGGCAACAGAAGTTACAAGTAGCGTGAACTGATAGTTTTCCAGTGAAATATCACCACTGAATAAAACGAATGCATTGTATATACTCCAAATAGGCTATTGAAATAACAAATTAAGCGGATGGCAACCGAGGTCCACTTTATGAATATTTACAATGAATCGCTGCAAATTCAGTTTAAACTGGGATTACTTTTTGTTACAAGTTACCAAAGCGTAAAGCTTCCGTTCTTAATAAACAAAGGACAATAGTAAATATTCAGTATCTTTTCAATGAAAAATCGGTTATTCTTTCTTAGGACCTCGCATACTGAAACTGTTAAATAGCCGTTTCAAAGCATTACGATCGTACTTGTCCTTTACAAAGGAATGATGTGTTAACATAAAGAGACAATTAAGTAACAAAATAGATATTAATTGCAATGCCTAAAGATCTACTCCCTAATCTACCAATACCATGAATCTTCCAGAAGGGAAATTGCCTTTACACAGAATAATGTTTTTCCTGTTAATAATAGTCTCGACAATGTGTGCTCTTCAAGGTCAAATAGACACGTATTGTTGTTGCTCGCTTAGTGCTACATTTATAAGAATCATATCGAATAATTATAATGTTTATGGATGCTGCTGTATCTTAGCACACGTAGCATGAAAACACGGTTCTGTGAACAGGTTGTTTTTCGTCAATTGCATAAACAACGCCGAATAATACACCTCTCTGATCATTAACATAGTTCTTTCAAATTGCTATCAGAATATGTATTGTCCCTCTTTAAATACGATCGCTGTTTTCTGTCAGAATTCTAGTCCTCTTATAATGAAACTAACATCATCGGCTTTGCTGGGAGGTGGTCATATCTTTTTCCAAAGAGAAAAGGAAGGAAGAATAAAAAGGGAAACGAAGGGAAGAATAATAAAGAAAAAAGTTGCAACGTTTGGGTCGAAACCACAGAGATTCCTTCCACATGTCTGTGGTTTTGAAGAAAATGTGGTGATCTAAGGCTTTCCTGTTTTGGATGGTTTAATATGACTTGCAGTTAAGGTTCTCGTGCAGCAGACGTCTGATCGTGCCCTACAAAACCTGGAGCACCATCAGTATGGTTATCATGAAATGTCTGAGGTTATCAATAATGTTCTGCACGTGATGTAAGTAGGTAGAAACTCGGGCGTTCTGATAGTATCCGAAGGTTTAGTACGCCATTTTCGATTCGATACAGATGTCATATTGCCCTGGAAACTTCCAGGTCGTTTTCACTTTGTGTACAAATAATCTGGCAACTTTTAGAAACGTCACAATCTATAAAACACCGTATCCTTTGTAGAAGGCAATAACCAGAGCGCTCCTTTTGATCTGTTGCATCAATTTATATTCAGTCATCACACACTTAGAACGATAACGCATATACATTAGTCACGATGGACACATCTCATGTTCTCAAATATCCTACGCACCTTGTGTGATAATTATTCTTGATTCTCGTTACTGGATATTTGTAATTTATTTGAAATTAATAATTTTTATTTTTCGGGTAGACTTGCCTATGACAATTAAAGTTTATGAGATGGAAATGAAACGCCTCAAAGTCACTCCTCGATCGGTAGCAGGATTGCCCTTTCGCAACTCGTTAGGATAAATATTGAGAGATATCCAACAGCAGTATTCAAATAATAATGTATGTACTGTGACGCTAAAAAACAGTGATCATAACATAATTGAGGAATTTATTGCAAATAGCAAAGATGTAAAAAAAAAAAATGTAAGTTTTGAAGAGAGAAAGAAAATCTTCCAATCTTCAAATGGATTCTTACGATAGCATTGGTTTCTCCACGGAATATCACACAGACAACAGCAGTTTTGGAGACAATTTATTCCGCAAATATGTGAGGATGGGGGGTATCTATTGATTGAAGCGCAAAACTACTATTTTGCTCTTATTGACATCTACGGTGCCTTTTACAATGAAGGCATCAATTGAAAAACATAGTTCTTTCCAGTATATTTGAGATTTAATATCCATTTGAAATGCTTAACAGGAAATATTAAAATATTCCCTGACACTTACTCTTCAATTTAATCAGCTTACTCATTAATTACCGTAGCGGCGGAATCACAACTCGTCCAGCTAGTGTCACGTTTCGCTGCACTCGAATTTCCAAATTTTCTTAGGTCAGACCAATACTTCTTTAATTTTGCCAGAAACAGAGAAGGTGAGCCAAGTTCTACTTGGAGAATGCTCACTGACGAAGAATTGATTGCTGTTGTTTTATGTACTAAAGAACGTTAATACGATTACAATAATTTTTATTGGAGTTTCTGTTCTTTCTTTCAATAATATTTTTAATTACAGAAAGAAGCATACATCTAGAAATTTTATACCATCTAATAGAGCTTTGTCAATACATAAATTTATCGACTGATATATTTACTCTTGTTCTGTTGTAATTATAGGTTATACGAAGGTACGAGGAGTGCTCAAATGAAAAGGTACGAAATGACACTGTGGGTATAATCGAAGTCTTTATTCAAAAGTAATCACCAGAGGCCTGAGCACAACTATCCCACTGTTTCACGAGCCGAAGGATTCCCTGTTCCCAGAATTCCTGTGGCTGTGACAGCAGCCAGTCCTCCACTGTGTCCTTCAGTTCGTCGTCCGAGTTGAAGCGCTTCCCTTTGAGATGTTTTTTAGCGGACCAAACAGATGGAAGTCGCAGGGCGACATGTTCTGGCTGTAGAGCGGATGTTCAAGCTGCTCCCACTTGAACTTGTCCAGTACACTCAAACTCTCCCGGACTTCACGAAAACGGGCAATCCACTTTCTCACTGACTTGTCGGACACACAGTCTCCCCCGTATACGCACGGCCACCATCCGGTGATGAATATCGGCCGGTTTAACCCCTTCCGCAGTCAGAAATCAGATAACCCCTCGCTGCTCCTCAATCGTCGAATTGTTCAATGTGAACGTCATGATTTCCTCACACGCACTGCCGCGTCGATTGGTTATTGGACGGAACACACAACTGCCTGATTCTCTCCTGCGTCATGTGAGAGGATCCCACGCATGCGCACAATCACGCCGGACACTACATTCTCTTCCCTAGATGGCGCACTGCTTTATCCCAAAGCGGCATATTCATATTTCAACCGGTTTGGTTTTTAGGACATTACGTACCTTTTCATTTGAACACTCCTTGTACTTTAAATAAAGTAGGCAATAGAAGTTATTGCTCAATGTACAAATAATTACAAGGCAATGACATGAGTAAATGAAATAACTTTTTCACATATAACGTCCTACCACAATAAACAGTTCAATGAGCTGATCAACTCTTATGTACTAAGAAAATGTGTAGTAATACAATGTTTATTAGTAGATCGTGGCTTATTAATAATTTCTTGATTCTTTTACTATTTTATTTAACTGGTGAGTACTGGTTCGTTGCAGTTAATGAGTTCAAACACTTCTACACCCACACCGTATCTAGGACATGCTGACGTACTTCAAACCGTGATACAAGTCACTATAAACGTTAAAAATGCCAGACGAGGACGCTCTAAAGCAGAAGACGGTACCTGTCTAGTGTGGTGGCGAAAACGGTGCAAGGCAACCCTTTAAAAACCTTCGGTGAGACTACATCACATAGACGTACGAGCAATAGGTCTACCAAGCTAGAAAGATTGAAAAATGTCTTTCCACTCGAACCTCTAAGCTTGCGTCTGTCGTCTGCTGCTACTTTAAGTCACTAGAGTATAACGCAAACAACAGGAATCAGCCATTTTGAAGCTATTAAATGCCTTTATAATGCTTTAGAACGTAATATAATATTTTCTTTATACTATTGCGTATGTATTATATTAAGGAACAAATTACTGATATTTCAGTGGTAAAAGACCAAATCAAACCAAAGCGCATTAGCAGTGAACTCAAAATTGATTAAACAAATTTTTCATAAAATTTGGTGAGACATCGTCTACCTTGGGTGTCCCGACAATTCGCCACTATTGATATATGTGAAGGAAAATAGGACCTCGACAAATGGGAACAAGTGCAGGGACAAGTCAAAGTTTACAGACAGAACTAGGAAAGGTACTTAGGAGTATTGTCACTGGAAATCAGCAAACCTTAATGTACATCTTGCTACTTCAGTATCATTGAAAAATGGTAAATCGGAAATTGTATATAACATGAACTTTCACGGTGTGAAAGCCATATCTAGAGCCGAAATTTTATAGCTTAAATTTTTCAAGTTTGTAGCATTAATTTTTGAAGATTTCGCATTTTCTGTCGCAAGAAAATGTGACGAGTTTAGCAGTTTGTAGCATTAACTTCAAAACAAAAATCAGAATGTGTTTGTAACAAAAATACCAATGAAAATGAAGTCTGAACACACATTTAAAAACAACCAATAACAAGTAACAAAACGTTTCATTCATTAATGAAAATAATAATAATAATAATATAGAATCAGAAACACCAAAACACCGCACAATCAAGCTCTGAACCGCGACTTCATATCTTTAGCGTTTGGATGAAAAGTGGAAACGCAAAAATATGTATATATTTTCCACCTTCATCGTTAATTTTTCGCAGAATTTGTACATTTTCTCATTTTATCGCTACTATGGGTGAATCTCGCTTAAATTCGCGGAAATTATCTTCACATTTTCGTCACTTATACCACCTAATTTGTATAAATACGAAATGGCATATCTATCTATGTATCTATAAGATAAGATAAAGTTAATTGTATGGGCGGTCATAGAATATGAGGTCTATGCCAGAGCTACCTAGCGCATGAATTCAAAATCATGTGCTCCCGTAGAAAACCTCATTAATTTTAGCGCAGGTAGAAATAGAGAAGCGTGCTAAGTCTATCTGTTGTTAGTTCAAAATCACGTGCTAATGAAAATAAAAGGAGAAACTTCATGACCACATTTTCTATAACATGACCAAAATACGTGAACAAGTATGGAAGTATTTCAACAACTTTCGACACCCAACCTCTATTTCACCCTAAGCTATTGTTGCCAAAAACCCATAAATGAAGTTCAAATTCTATTGAGCATGTATGTAGACTACAATTGCAAATATCCTTGTATAACTACATTCTGTAAGAAAAGTTAAAAGAAATCAGTGTCTAACAAGAAAACAATAAAAACAGTGGTTATGGTTATTTCGGGGTATACCCGACAGTTGGGTAATTTCGACACTTCTAGGCTTGCAACATTGAACATTGAACCATAGTCAGGTCGTAATATAAACAATAGTCGAGGAAGATACTTTGTAGTGTACCGAAACTCTTCACTGATTTACGGGTCCCTGTGTTGTATTTGTGACGGACCAGAATCATATTTGTAAGGTAAGTTGTCAAGAAAACGAGACTAAAATGACCCTGTTTGAAAATAGAAAATTCGGTTCTTAAGTTTTTATGAATAAGTTTTGATCATTGAGTTCGAAGTCTTTGCACTCTATCAAAGTGTAAAATCTTGTGCGTGCATACAAGAGCGCCCATGTTGTGATTTTTAGGGGGCGGCAAAAACAGCGCCCATACACATACTGCTTTCTTCTTTCAAGCTTTGAACTGACATGATCCCCTCATTTTGTGCTATACTAGTATAATTTTCCCTGGCTAGGGGGGGGGGAAGCGCCCTGTTGCCCCCTCCCGATGGGCGCCCTTGTGTACACAGGTAGTTTCATTTCCTTTAGTGAATGGTACAGACTCCAAGAATTAATATATTTCTAATATTAGGCGTTTTGGGGCAATCCCGACATTACGTTGTGGGGTATTCCCGACATTTTCACCAATAGAATATTTCTACACTTACTTCGCGAAAATCTATGTGATAGTATTCGTGTAAATTAAAAAGATGTCTCTCTTTATTTTCCATACCAAACATTGTTCGTAACTACTCCTGAAAGACTTCGAAAGACTCTAGGAACAAAGAAACCATGACTTTAGCAAGAAATATTATGAGTCCTGCAATAGCTGCCAAAGCGTTTCACGTTCCACTATACACGTCGCAGAACAAAAAAAAAAAAAAAAAAAAACAACAACAAGAAGGTGGATAGGTGGGGGGAGTCAAACTTTGGCTCTCATCAAAAAAGAACTGAGCTTAGCAGCGAATCTTTAGGATTTGGACTTGCAGATAGATTTGAAACTTCTGGAATCAACTCATTAATAACTTTCGAGCTCTATAAGTAACGATACTGGAGTGACCGTGTAGTGTTGAAAGATAGAAGCCAAAACGAATATTTAAACTCGTTTGTCCACTTCCAGTCTAATCCAATGTGGACCAAATTTTCAGTTCTAACTCAGTTTTATACGCTTCTTATTGCTGTGTGGCCCGATTTTTAATTTAAATCTTAATTCTTGACTTATTTAAGTAAGAATATATCGTACTC
This sequence comes from Lepisma saccharinum, assembly GCA_022664845.1. Taxonomy (NCBI): domain Eukaryota; kingdom Metazoa; phylum Arthropoda; class Insecta; order Zygentoma; family Lepismatidae; genus Lepisma; species Lepisma saccharinum. Next base: position 17,858 of record JAGDQP010005856.1, on the reverse strand, counting down.
TGCATAGAATAGAAATTACTGCAAATAATATTCACATACTGAGTTACAACCGAAAATTTGGTCCATATTGGTTTAGACTGTAAGTGGACAAACGAGATTAAGTGTGCTCTCCGAACCCTGGCTTCATATACTCATGAAATTTTCAATGGCTGCAGTCAGTCCAGTATCATTTTTGATATAGGTCATTGGTAATAAGATTCCTAAAAGTTCATATGCTCCTTCAGACGTCTATTATGAAACTCTGTAGGAACCGTCAACATCGCAGCGTAATTTGAATTGATTTCGATCGAGTTCTTTCAACCTTTGTTTGAATTTTGTTCTTGGGCATAACGGGGAATGCTAGGGATGCAATACAATTTCTATTACATTTTTATTCTTTCTTTAAAATCATTTCATTTTAAGATAATCTGTCAGATGGCATTTCCACACGCAATGTCAGTTCATCGTAAAGTGTTACTGAGTAGGTACATAGTAATAAATGTAAAACGTTAACATGTGTTTTCATTTGGTGTCGGAATTTCCCACGTAGTGGAGGTAATTCCGACACTTGACACTAGTTTCATATGAACACCCTCAGTTAACAGAGTATTCGGATGTGCAGAGTGAATGAAACCTATATTAAATAAAAGAAGAGACAAACAGGCTTTATGACGACGTGCAGAAATCTCATCTCAATGTTTCATATAGTATATCCTAAGAAACGAAAAATGTTTAGGGTGTCGGGAATACCACCAAGTGACTGTACTTGAAGCAATGAATTTATGTAGTGAAGTACTGAGCATCTATCCCCGGGCTTCGGGGTAAGACGCCACTTCACCTGTTTCACGCCACATAAATGATTTCTTTGTGGTTCAGCCTAAGCAAGTACTTGACAGTCAAGACTACCCTATTCAAGTGCTGTTTATACTCTGCCATGGAATATAGCCCGATCTTAAACTGTTTACTGAATAGATACAATTATTTTTATGTAGAAATAGTAGGTAGGGTCTATTTTCGTTTAAAAGGGCTTGCTTCGTCTGCATGTGACAGATTACCTATATGCCCTACAGGGCCTTAGAGACGATACTGATTAGTTTCTTCACACCATACAAGTTTAGCGTCTTATTTGTGGAATCACACATATTTAATCATCTTCTCCCCGATAGGCATCTTCCGTCAAATGAATCTACACCATAGAAACTGATCCTGGAGCAATTTAAGTGTGTATGCTTCTCTGATAGTGTGCTCCTCCCATTGTTCTCGATGTCAGATAATTTTGTGTGTGGAGAACGCCGGCATGCAAATCTTAACTGTATTGCCTACTCTGAAAACTGGTGGGGGTTCCATCATGATTTGGGGTGTCATTTACTGGTATCCCTTATTCCCACTAATTGTTCCATCGCACCAAGCACGGTGGCGGAATATCATGAACTTCAGCAGGGCCAGTTACACCCAATGGCCCAACCAAACATTGTTTCCTAGTGGTAAGACTCTGTTCCAAGTTCGTTACCCATCTGTGCATACGGTAAATCGTGTGAGAGCATGGATTCCAAAGCATGACATCGAAATAAAACATCTCCCATGACCTGCAAAATCACGAAACTTCTGATTAAGACACTTTTTTGGAGCTCATGTGGGGGAGCCATTTGCTACCACTATCATAACCATGGAATCTGCAAAGATTTTCAGTTTGGGGGTTGTGCTGAAAACCTAAATTGCTGGGATAAGTAAACAGTAAACTGGCACAAGGGCGTGTGTTCGAGAATTTGGGAGGTGACACCCCCATTCGGACTTCGGAGAAGAAGATTATCTGACACAACTTCAAAGTATTCTGGAAGACGAACTATTTGGTACTAACTAATATTGGTACTATTTGGTACTAACTAATACTGGTACTATTTGGTACTAACTAATATCTGGTATTATTTGGTACTAACTAATACTGGTACTATTTGGTACTAACTAATACTGGTACTAACTAATACTGGTACTATTTGGTACTAACTAATACTTGTACTATTTGGTACTAACTAATACTGGTACTAACTAATACTGGTACT
>JAGDQP010005856.1:0-15809 GCA_022664845.1 Lepisma saccharinum | reverse complement strand
ACTATTTGGTACTAACTAATACTGGTACTATTTGGTACTAACTAATATCTGGTATTATTTTATAACTTTATGAAGAGAACCGGATTTATAACGTGAAACTAATCAGCGCCACCACCTATTAACACGGACGAACGTTAGAGCTTTCCCTCTCTCATGTAAAACTACATTTTTTGAGATAAAATGTAACTGCAGATCAATTTGTTCTGTTTCCAGAGAAAAATGTTTAAAAACCTCCTGAACTGAAATTTGTACTATAGCCACGAATCTTCAGTTTCCTTTAGTTCTTAATAGATGGTAGGCGCGTTCCTGTCTTCAAAAGTAGTTTACTAATGCTTATTAATATAGGTTTGTAAAAAAAAATAGTTTCTACGTTAATTGCAGAACTTACGCACAATAACGTAGTAATATGCTCTGTGATTAGTTCCATGTTATGTATCTTACGGGAAAAAGTAAATTAACATTCTTCGAGAAAAATACCAATGAGATCTAATAAGTAAAGAAAAAGAAATATACTTCGCAAAGCTTCTATTACCTAACATGACGGCTTTTCTACTTCAGTATAAGTTAACACACAATGTCAGAACATTTCTCGCTTAATTAGTTTCAGAACGATAAATCAAATGCAGTATAATCCCGAGAATCCAAAATATCAAATAATTCAAACACCTCCAAACGGAAATTAATCGTGAAATTAAGTTTTCTAATCAAGGGTTAGATTTTCTTGTCTCACCTGATCGGCTATTTTTAGCACGTGTCCTCAACCTGACTCACACTCAAGGCCACTAACCTCGTGTCTCCGTCTCACCCCTGCCATACAGATGTGGTTGGCGCGGTCTATGTATCCTATTAAAACGCGCTAAAGGATGATCTGGTACATTTTATACGTATTTTAAACTTTTTTTTTCTTTATATTCCGAATGTTTCGGAATCCGAACAGGGTTTAGCGCCAATTAGTTCGGATTTCCGTGCTTCTACTGAACATAAATCGAAAAATGACTTTCACGAACTGTTCGCCCCCCCCCCCTAGCCGGATAAAATTATACTATGCAAGATAGAAAACAAGAATAAAATGTTTATATGTACTTTCTATATTTTATTTATATATATATATTGTCAACACAACAAGCTTTGTGAACCAATTAGAGTGTCGATATTTAAAATGCTCATTTACAGACATTTTTTATTACAGTATTTGTAAATGCTTTCGAAGACGAAGAAGACAGATCACATATATCCAATTCGATGGAAGTTCTACACATTTCATTGTAGGTAGTTACATATTCTCCAGATTGGTGATTTCATCATTATATTGTCCTTACCTTTTTGCAGTGGAAGATACCAGTGCTGTCTACGCTAGTTTTTCATGACGGGACACGAAACTGTAACAATGATACCAAGTTTGTGCAGTCAAAACCATTTTGAATTATTTTCCTAAGAGCTAATAGATCAGAAATGCTACGTCTTTGCTCTAATGAACATAAGCATAGTACATTTTCTTTAATGTAGGATCCTTGTTAAATTTTCTTCCCATTCTTATTACAAATGCTAGAATTTTAAAAGCTTCATTTGTAATATTTTTTATGTGACTGTTAAACGTTTGTTTCATATCAAACGTGACACCAAGATTATTTTATCTACGTCGGGTCTACCTATGAATTTAACAATTAAATGTATAAATCGTTTTATTTGTACAGAATGATAAAATTTCGTATTAATTGCAAGCTGATTGATAACGTACCAGTTAGTAAAGTTGCCTAAACTATGCTGTAGTTTTATGGCATCTTCATGGAATTAATTTTAGCATATATTTGAGGTCATCCGCAAATAGCACTTTTTCATTATCTGGTAAGAATTGCGGTAGGTCATTAATGAACAAGAGGAATAACAACGGTCCAAGATTTGAGCCTTGCGGGACTCATGACAGTGCTATATATTCGTCAGATTTGTGTTCCTTAAATAGAACAGACCGTCTGCGATTAGTTAGATAAGAGCACATGAACCTAATCAAAGATAGAGAGAAGTGATGATGATTTAATTTACCTAGTAATACATTGTGATTAAGTCTGTCAAATCCCCTGTCAAAGTCAATATAAATTGCATGACTTGCCTTCGTTTGTTTAACGAGTTTTCCATAAAATCTGTAACAATTGTAAGGTTCGTTACTGTGGATTTTTGTGAAACAATGCCATGTTGTTTAGTTGAGATAACTGCGTTCAAATGATTAATAATTCGTTGATATACAATCAGTTCAGAGAATTTTGCAAATATTGGTATGATTGCCATAAGCCTGTGGTTGGTAATTTCTCGTCTGTTGTTTGTTTTAGGTATAGGACAAACTAAAGCAGATTTCCATTTGTTAAGTAAAATGTATGTTTTAGTGCCAAGTTGAACGCAATCAATAGGGAATATTTAAAATTTATCAATACATCCTTTCACTATATACGAGGGTATACCATCAGATCTAATTGTCGTTTTGGATTTTAGATTCTTGACAGCCTTTCCTATTTCGTTCAAATGTATTTGAGAAACAGGCAGTATTCAGATTTGCTATCAAAATTACTGAACGGTTGAGAAGAGGATACAAATACTGATTGGAAGTACTGTGCAAACGTATTAGTTATTTCTTCATTATTACACAAATCTGACCTTGAAATTTTAATATATTTTCGGGAAAATTTTTGTTTTGTTTTTAATAAATTTCCACAGTTAACCTGGATCATCATTGATATTATTTTCAGAATTTTATATAAAGGTCTTATAAGCTATTTTTATGTCTTTCTTGACTTCTCTACGGAATCGAACAAATTCCTGATAGCAGGGTTTTGAATTTTCAATTTTGTATGTATAGACTTTATATGATAAATTGTTTTAACATTAAGCTTCCTAATAACGTCTTTAGTTAACCAGGACGGATACTTTGGGACAGTTTTTTTTGCAGGGGACACATTTGATAATTATTTTATAAATAATATCTTAAAATTTACTAACGAAGTCATTAACATTATTATACTCTTTTAAGCATTTTCAATCAACTTCCAGAATGCTTTAAGGTAGGTTTAATGTACTTTATGACATGGTTCTTTTTGTGCCCTTAATTTAGTAAATATTATAGTGGTTATCTTGTTGATAACTTTTAGTAAATCATAGAAAAACTGTCACTTTATTCTTGCCCCCCTCTGAAAACCAAGATGGGCGCCTATGGACTCTAGTGGTAGAAGAAGACATAGTTCTCTACCTTGCAGTAGACATTTCTTTTGTAGTCCCAAGAAAATTACTGTTCTTTCTTAATTTAACTTTGTCCGTCTGTAACGCAGGTTAGCGTCTGAACCAAAGTCCCCTGGAAGAAACTGACTTCGTAGTTGATTTCAAAGTCCTTAATAATTGAGGACAAAGTCAATAAAAGCATTATTCTTATCTACATCCAATCGTCTAACGTCTATCTACAATCTGATGATCACTGTTTGTTGTCGGATAAACCCTGGAGATTCTGTATTCCATCCGACAAGGAACTGTTTTCATCAGTTTGCAGACAGATGCGAGGTGAATACAAAGATGTAGTAATATTACCAGTGGCGTTTCTCTCGCTGGACGCCTCAACTTATTGGGTCGTTTATAGGCTGCAATATATTTCATATTAATATTTTCGCATTATTATATGGCCTCTTCTAACGCACGTGACCATCTGAATGAGAACACATAGAGAGAAGCTTACGTGAGATTTGGGTTCAGAATCTCGGTTTACCTTTGCACTTATCACTCTGGTATTTGATTATAGTACCCTTGCACTGTACTCTGCATATCACGTTATCACCTTAAAGAAAACAAATAAGGAATAATGGACTTCAATATTGCGTTTAATTACCTTGATATCCTCTTGTGGCACTACAATCTTTTTGCATGGGACCAGGCACGTACCCAGAATTTCGTTTCGGTAGGTGTTAACTAGTTTCTTTTGGGGAACTCCAGGGTTGGTATGTCTATGAAATTTACATAATTACACCTAAATTCGTGGTAGATTTACATAAAAGTGGATTTCAACAGCTAAAGGCGAATCGTGACGGGCTGAAGTCCAAAGTTACTAGACTGGCCCATATAAAAATAAAGTTTACCAAAGTTTTGAAGACCTGATTCGGAAAAGGGCCCAAGTCCACATTTTATCGATTCTGATGATTATTATTATTATTTTGCTGATTCTGGTGCTTTACGCGATTACTGATATCTGTGTTAGAAAGCGGGTCCCAACTCCTACTGCTTCCACATGAAAATGTATTATTAAAATCCATGTGATTTCGAAAGGGACCCAAGTCCCACGTTAGTGACATTTGTCAGGAATTTCCAGACTTGTGATGTGCTTAAACCATAGCTGCCTGTTCAATCCATACAATATAAATTAAATAAGCTACACAAAATGAGAGCCCTGACTCACACCTGCGGAACGGAAGACTTGCGGCCGCCGTACGTTTTCCGCACGGACAGTTCACACATGCTGCGTCTTGTCTGCGAACACTCTGCGGAAAGAAGGCGTTGAAGAACGAATCTTAGTTAAAAGAACTCTCGGAATGGATGCGCCCGTTCGTCCAATCGTAGAAATAATTTTCTTAGATATGAAATTTCAACTTTCTCATTTTATTGAAAATGAGAACATGCTGGTTTTAAAATAAGTGATCTTATTTCCAAACCGATATGCTTTCATTTAAAATGAAATAATGTTGATATTTCATTTGTATGAAAATTATTTCTCAATGCATAAATAAAAATTGTGTTTATCAATTTTAAGAAACCGTATTTTACAGTGCATTTACAAGCAAGGAAATTCGTATACAATTCCAGCCACACTATTTTTTTTTTGGGGGGGGGATATTCCTAGCATATAGTGAGAATATTGTACCTGCAAGTATAAAAATTTTCAAGTTGTGAGGGTATTCTTATGTAGGTGGGAGTGACAATTTATATGGGGTTGTAGGGTTGGCTGGTTTAAACCAATGTGTGTGTTTTTTTAAATCAATTGATTTAATCCAAAAAATAAATAAAAGGAAAAATTCCACAAATAGTGTGAACTTCATGGTGACGATTCCACATATCTGCGTTAATTTTATATCATTTTCGCCTTGTAATCAAGGGGTCCCGGGTTCAGTTCTCGATGGGGTCACAGAATTTCTCTAATAAAGTGTAAGCCGAGTAGTGGTTCGGATATCACTGTAAGCAGTAGGTCTTGCCCTTCATAACCTTGCTGTTACATAAGGACGTTAAGCCTAAGCAAACAAGACGAAATCAACCCACATAGCAAAATGACGTCCCAGGGATATCTGACGGATCTCCTGGCAGGATATCGGGACGTCCGTAGGACGTCCTGTTTAAGTCCCGTTTACATCCATGGGACGTATAGTTATAATTAATCCTTCGTATAACTATACGAAGGCATATCCTTCGTATAGTTATAATTAATTAAATAATAATAATATTAAGGTCGATTTAATTTATAGAAATTCCAGGTAGGTGATCCCGCACGGCTTTCCGGGGGACATCCAGGGGACATCCATACGGGATGAACTGTTTGTATTGCCCACAGAGTTATCCCACGGACGTCCTTAGGACATCGCTATGGGAGCAGAACCATTCTGACGGTAATGGGATTTAAATGGGACGTCCCAGGGACGTACTCTGCTATGTGGGAAATTGTATCTTTCTGTTTGTCTGAATACCTGTTTTTTCGTAGAGAAGCCAAAGTTAACCTTGCTTAAATATATTGATAGAAGTTGGCAAAATTTATAGTCTGCTTCCAGTGACGTACAGTACATTATTATTATTATTATTATGCAATTGCAGTCAAAACAAAAATTCTAAATATTCTTTGGCTTCTAATAGCGCGTTTAGTATTGATAAAATACACCGAAATTCCGTACAAAATTTTCCTTCATAAACCCAGGAAAGGATTTTATTGAATTCAAAAGTATTTTCTGTATCTATGGTTCAGAGCCAGAGTGAACTCAAATAATTCGTACTATCTTTATTTACTTCTGTTATTGATATTCAAACTACGTCTATGTATTTCTGACACCGTGAACTAGCTTGGACTAAATTAGATCTGTACTCTGTAGTCTTTTGAAATTGTCCATTTATTTTAATAATGTGTATAACTCAAGCGTGCGATGAGATAAGTCTACAGGTAAACATAGATAAAACAAAATACATGATAACAAGCCGAAGCACAGGGAATGAAGGAATTAAAAACATAAGAACTAGGAATGAGGTCATAGAGAAAGTAAACAAATTTAAATACTTGGGAGCATACGTAACAAGCAAAAATGAGGTCACGGAAGAAATAAAAAGTCGCTTAGTATCGGGGAACGCATGTTTCTATTCTGTCCAAAAGCTTCTAACATCGCGATTAATATCAAGGAAACTGAAATTAAAAATATACAGAACGGTTATTCTGCCGGTAATACTTTACGGTTGCGAAAGTTGGAGTACGACCCTAGCAGATGAACATAAATTGCGTGTATTTGAAAATAAGGTTCTGAGAAAGATATATGGTCCGAAACGGGACGAGATGACTGGAGAGTGGAGGAGACTGCATCATGAAGAACTCCACGGACTGTACGATTCACCCGATGTTGTAAAAATAATGAAATCGAGACGACTAAAGTGGGCAGGGCATGTAGCTCGGATGGGGGAAAACCGAAGATTATATTCTATCCTGGTTGGAAGGCCCGATGGAAAGAGGCCATTGGGAAGACCGAGACGTCGTTGGGAGGACAATATTAGAAGAGATCTTCGAGAAGTAGGTGTTCGTGATGGAAACTGGCTTGATACCGCCCAGGATAGAATCCAATGGCGAACGTTTGTTACTGCGGCGATGAACTTGCGAGTTCCATAAGCCATAAAGTTAGTTAGTTAGTATGACTCAAGAAGTAGGTGTTCGTGATGAAAACTGGCTTGATGTTGCCCAGGATAGAATCCAATGGCGAACGTTTGTTGCTGCGGCGATGAACTTGCGAGGTCTGTAAGCCATAGAGTTACTATAACTCTGTAGTCATTTCATTTGTGCAGTTATGTATCTTTTTGTTCTTCTGAAGTGACTCTTAATAATTATATTCGCAAGTATGCAAGATCAGTACAACGTATTTCGGTCAGGTGTTCTCTGTGAATGAGTCGGTAGACTCATTGCATTTGTAATCAAGGGGTTCCGGGTTCGAGTTCAGTGGTAAGGACAATTTCTATCAGGTGCAAACCGAGTACTGGTTCGAATTCCACTTTGAGTTGTAGCTGTAGGTCCCGTCCTACATAACCCCGCTGCTGCATAAGAATATTAAGGAGAAACAAACTTATTTCTATGCATACGTAATATAAATAAATATAGCAAAATATTTAAACCAAAACAACTTGGTTTAAGCTTAACATTTTTTCCTAGATTATTATTTAAATGCAGACATTTTTATGTCCCTTTTGGACTCAAACTCTACTACTTCGAAGAACCTGTACTGGCCGATTTATCATTTTTTCCGCTAGCATAACAACATTATTCAATACAAAATAAATTATCAATTTATACCTACAATTATTCATTTTAATATTCGGTCAGATTTTTTTTTTATTATTATTATTTTTGAGCTTATAATTCACAACTTAAAATGGAGAAGAAGAAAAAAGACTCTGCATTTTTATAACTGAATAGGTGAGATTAAGAAAAAAAAGGTTCCAAATTTAAGAGACAAATATTGCATCAAGTTTTTCATTCTTCTTGTTCCTGTCCTTGTATTCTTCTGTTCGAATGTCCCGAATACACGCTCTTTTTGCAATCTCCATTAAAAAACAATTCAATTTCAACTTTCTTTTTATATATATATCCATTCCGCACAACTTTCGTACATCTACTCTCCGCTAGCGTGAACGATCCAATGGCTTGCAATGGCCCGTAAAGAACTTGCGGAAGCCGCAACACTATGGGCGATGTGGAAAGTCTGCGAAAACGTTCCGCTGCCGCAGAGTTTTCGTTGCTGTGTGGATGACTTCATATACTTCAATGGTCCATAAGATTCCGTGCGACCGCCGCACGTCCTCTGTTCCGCAAGTGGGAACTGGGGCTAATTCATGAAATGGACACTATATAATGCTGAGAACTGAATTTTAAACTTTACTTATGGCCTTTAGGCATCTATGCCTCATGTCGGGATAGGATAGTAAAAAAGATGTGGAAGAAGTCGACCAGGGCATAAGTTCAAGGTACCATCACTGCATTTTCCTGGTGTGACTGACAAGATAATGTTTTTTGCCCGAACAAAAATTCTGGTGCGAAAAATATGTTTTTCCTGAAGAATGTGATGCACTGACATCAGAAAGGACGATCGTTCATCTGTGAATTGCTATCTTCTTCTCTAAACTGACCAATGACCACTCGAATACTGTATACTACAAAAGACTGGAAACAACCTTGTAAGTCGTAAACGCGTAAAGAGAGTGAGACAAGATATTGAATACAAGTAACGTGAATACTTCGCTACCTGATGCGGGAGACGAGAATTATGGCAGCCATCTTTAAAGCCGCCATTTTGCAATTTGTTCGAGAGTGTGTAATGGCAAATGGGTCATGTGACATATCGTTTTAGGCTAGCTTGTTTCAAGAAATTCAAATCTGAAGTCAGTTTTTTTTTCTATCTTTATTTCTTTAGGAGATAGGGATCCTTAATATTGGGATTTTACGTTCTACAACATATGCACAAAGTGGTACACATTTGGGCAGAGGACACACAAATCCAGCATTTGTCTCAATTTTTTTTATGGGCCCTGTGAAACACATTGGGTTCAACAGTGACGCAGGTATGCTTGATTCCGTTGCTGTATTTGGTGTAGTTCTTGATTTTTCACGCTGACGGCCTTGCAGATACCTTCAAAGATAGAAATCAAAGGGCGTGAAATCAAGTGAAGTTGTGGAACACTCGGCGAACCCTTGCTGACTGCTCCAACATCGGGAATTGAATACCCATCTAATCTTGCACCTCATCAGCGTAGTAGGAAGCGCGCTATCTTGCTGGTAAAAGCAAAAAAAAAAATCCATCAGAATTCACAGTCAACCGTGTTCTTCCCGTGTTGGTGCCCTCAACAGTGTTCGATCTATTGAGAAGTTTCACGTTTACCCGATCTGAAGCGCCTTAATTTCCATTTTTGTCTTTTATTACTTGCATCTATGTCACTCCCGAGATAGAGGGGGAGACAGGGTAGGAAAATAAATTGGACCTGCCTTTATTGAAAGTACTATCCCAGCATGCGCCTGGTGTGATCGAAGGAATCAGGCAGAATCTCGGTTAGAATGGCCAGCACTGGGAATCAAATCCGGGTTGATGTGTCGTGTAAAAAGTCAACGAGCTACGCTATTTTCAGAAAATAGAAATTGTATTTTAAGGCCTTTAGGCATCTGAAGCTCAAGCCGTCAGAAAATGTACAAGTGTGAAAAACATAAGGTCCTTCAATCCTCCATCACACCTATTTTGTAGGAAAATATGATTAGTGTTTTGTCCAGAGGCAGGTCTATGATAGGAAGCTCTCTGGGCTGTGTGAATCGATGAGAATTAGCCACTGCCCTTTATCGAATGAAAATGAAGGTCAAAGGATATGATCTACAATTTTACAGACGTCGAGCGACTTGTGTCCCCACCAGAAATCGAATCCGGGACTTTATTTTTAAGCAAGCACCATTTTCTATCAAATACCTCTTTTGTTCACCGAATTTCAGCTTTTTAATTTCATTTTTGGGCTCCTGCACAAAACAGTGTAAGGTGAAAATCAACGAGCTACACAATAGTAAAAAATCAATGCGCTACACCATTTTCAGCAAGGGGTTCAAGCATACCTGCGCCACTGTTGAACACATTCGTAAGCTATTTTGAAATTCCTCATCCAAATTACGAATACGATACAGTTTTTGCAGATTTTCCCAGCTTGAATCACCTTTTCATTTCGATATGTGATTTCAGTTGATTTTAGAACGCTGTATGTATACTTTATGAGTAATTATTATTTGTGTACTATGACGAACACATAGAAATTGAATGAGTTCTCGGAAAATCACACCAAAAATCTTCTTTATTTCGTTAAAACAAATTAATCATCACGTTTTGTTCACTCATTCACCTGTCCTTTGGTACACTCGGCAGCGATCGGAAGTACTCGGTCAATGGCGGCAAGGAAGAAGTGGAAGTGCCTGAGTCTTTTGCTAGTGGAGAGTGGGAGGCAGCCAGCCACACGTCAGCTTAGACATACTTTAACTCGCTGTTAAGTTATCGCACGAAACACACCTTTACAACGAGGCTGAGTTCTTGCTGCAACCAGAAGAATATTTTTCAACGAAGATGGCTCGCGGACTCTGGACCGCGATATTTATGACAATCGTCGTAGTCAACGCACGTTCACCGAATGCTGAAAATACAGGTAAATAATCGCATTTAGTTACACTCCTTTTTTTTCTTCTTTTTCTTAAAAAATAAAAGATATAACTCATTTACAAGTGTTGCCATCTATGACACTTTGGACCTTGAAATCGTTAACTGGAAAATTAGCAGTAAAACTTAGTTATATATGGGTGGCATTGATGTCACGCGCTTGAGCACAATGGAAGGTTTTAGTGGGAATGAAGGGGTGACGACTCCACTACTCTTTCATTATATGGAACGAATTTTGAATGTCAGAGTTCATACCGCATTGTTTTTTTCCTGCAATTATAATTAATTATGAGAAAAGCTGTTTATTAAAATTAACATTAGTGTTATTATTTTATGGGTAACGTTGAAATCTTACGAGAGATGTGTTATTGTTATTGAACACTTCCCATCATTTTGGTGATAGCTTGACCTGTTTTTGACTGCGGTCAGCCAGGCAGATATAGAATTCACCCTTCATATATGTTTAAAGGATTTTACCCCTCAGCGAACACTCATGGCTGGAGACAAGGGAGGAGAAGGGAGCCAGAACTTTTGGCCAGGTATTATATCGGCATTCGTCTGATGATACCGGGGGAAACTCGGGAAAACCACAGTCAATACGGTCCGCACAAGGACTCAAATTGAAAGTTTGCAACAGCAGAATTTTCCACTTACTTTACTGCAAAGAATATCCAATGACAGTGGGTTTAACTGAACCACAATGCTATGTCAATTCTATACTCAACTTGAATTTAAATGGTGCATTGATAAATTTCGAAATCTCTTGAAATTTCTATTTTTTCTTTTATGAACTGAGTTGGTAATTTTTGCTCTAAACCTAGCTTTTCTGAGGCATGATGACCTTCGGCGATCTCTCTTCTAGTAGTAGGGATGGGGAAGATAACACTCAGAGCAATTGTTGAAGTACTATCCCGGAATTCGCCTCGCATGAGGAAAAAACTGGAAAACCTCAGTCAGGATGGCCGACAGCGGGACTCTTAACTCGCGATCTATATCCAACTGTCGATCCAAAATGTATAGAAAAGCAATCACTACACTCAGGGTCTATATAACTAATCATACATGAATATTTTCTCCCTCCACCCTTTCCTCTCTTTCTCTCTCTTTTTTTTGACAGATTTTATTCATGAATACGTCTCTGTTTTTCGAATACAACTTTTCAAAATCCACGTTAGAATATCGAAGGAGTAATTTACACGTATTATTCTAGCAGTCAGTGTGAGAAAGAACATTTTAGGAACCTCTACTAGCCTGAGTTTCGAGAAGTCAATAAAAATTCGTTAGATTTTGTTAAAGAGCCAGTTTAGTATTACTTCGCATCATAATTTGTGACATGAACAATTTTTTTTGTGTGAAATAATGACTTCTCAGCTTTACCATGTAAACGTATGCGTAACACAAAAACACGTAAAAAATATGCCTAATTTATTTAACTTGTTATTAGGCCAAACAGGCAAATAGCGTAAGGATAACTTCCCTCAGTGAACACTCTTTCGGTGCAGGGAAGGGGTAGTTAGGGACTTGAGCTTTACCTTATGTACCATTCCAGAAATCTTCTAGTGAAACCGCAGGGAACCCGAAAAAAGCACGTGAGTATGGCCGGCAGCAAAAATCGTACCTTTGTGCCTCCCCATTGCCGATCCTGTGTTCGTGATTGTCATCACTAAAACATGCTTGTTTTCTTTCTTTATTTCATTCAACGAACTCCAAATACAGCTAAAGAATCTGTTTTACCTTGGTAACAACGCAACCACAATAACAAAGGGAGACATATAGAAAAGAGTCGACCTGAATTTGTTCAAGGCATCATTCCAGCATTTGCCCGGAACGACCAAAGGAAACCAAGGAAAATCTCAGTCAGAAAGGTCTCTGGGCGAGGACCTCTGACGTTTCCATTTCAAAGCAAATGCCTGCCAAATGAATCATGGAAACTTCGTTGTTACATGATCAAATATTCTTTGCAAACATTTTTGAATATTTAATAGTTACTCTCATTGTAATCCTGACGAGATAACTTGAAACCCAGGATTAGGTCTTCTTGACAGAACTTTTCCCTTATTCTCTTACATGCACATCAAATGAATGCTATGATCCCCATTTATTATGTTACAAATTGAATACAAGTATGTCCTGACGACTGGAAGCCAAAGTCGATGTAGATTAGACAATAATGTTTTAATAAGTTCCTTTGAATTTATTTTTTAAGACCTTAGGCTTTAGCTCAGACCGGATGAATGATGATGAGATGAATTGGCGGAATGAAGAAAGGGAGAGAAAACGGGAGAACAGCGAGAACCCCCCTTCCACACACACATACGGTGTTTGTCCACCACAAAGTCTACAAGGCATAATAAGCAGGGATCGAACCGACGACCCCAAGCGCCCGAGGTGAGATCTTTACCATCGAGCCACCGCGGCCCCAATAAGTTCTATTATTATTTTTTTAAAAACACGATTTCGAGCTATGGTTTATTTGGATTTTGCAAAATGTATTTTTCAAAAGTTAATATGGGAGGCGGACCAGTTAAAGTAAATTTGTCAGGGTAGTCGATACCAGGATTTGAACGAAGAGAGCGAACGTAGACAAGAATGATGATGATGTTGAGTGATCTGGCCGAAGGCAGATTCTGATCCGAATGTCACTGGGCAATGTGAACCGATGGCGTTTGCAATTGCTTTCCGTCGGATGAATATGAGTTCCTAAGGACGAGACCTACAAGACCTATTAATTAAAGATAATTTCCAATGGGATGGACATATATATAGACAAATTAGGTAGTAAACTAAACTCAGTATGCTTCGCGCTCTACAGTTATGTAATACTATTTCACGCCAATCACTTTTATCGTTGTACTTTGCAAAAATTTTCTCATTAATAAACTATGGAGTGATTTTTGGAGGTTCCTCAACCAAGGTTATAACGCTCTTCCGTTTGCAAAAGAGAGCAATTAGATTGATTTTTTGGTTTCCGTAGAGATTCATCCTGTAAAGATACGTTTAGGGATCAAAAACTGCTGACTTTACCATGTTACAGGTTTATATTATATGTAAAAAAAAAAAAAAAAAAAAAAAAAAAAAAAATGAGAGAGAGCTATTCCTTCATATGTAATAATATTCCTTCATATAATACCAGGCAACAACAAAATGTATGTGCTACACAGCAGAATTCCTCTTCGTTTCAAACAAGCGTATATATGAATTGTACACGCTTATACAATAAACCTTCGCTAGAATCAGAAAGGTATAAGCAATGTTAATAAATTTATGAGAAAATTGTTTACTTTTTTTTTGTACAAAAGTCTTATTACACAATGGCTGAATCTAAGTGATAATTTGTATTTTTTTTTATGTCATCTGATAATTGTAATGCTTACTATTGTGGGTTAATGTACACGCTGAATACATTGAATTGAATTGAATCGAATACAGTTTAACATGGGTTCCAGATCACTAGTGTCAACACCAGGAACCGAACACGGGCGCCTTAACTACAGAGCAGCGAGGGTACGTATTAGGCAAGACAGAGAGCGATTAAAAGAAACGAGTATATGCGAAGCCATCATGATTTAGTGATTGCGATATTTCACTTGGGATTGGCACGCAGGCTCGAGTCCTTCTCACAACCATACTGAATGAGGTATTACGAAGTAATCCTCAGTCTTGCCATACGAATGCTTTTATGGTTCTTAGACAATACCTTGACCATTTATTATCTCATTCCAAGATTGATTCTATCCAGGAAGATTGCTCGCCGAAAGACGTCACCAGTCAGGCATGTAACAGACTTAGGCCACAACAGTCTGTGTAACTAATAAAGTTATATTAAAAGAAATGGGTGTGGACGTTAGCAGGTAGGACCTGCTTTCTAGGTGTCATCCAATATTTGCCTGGTGAGACTGGGGCAAATATGCAGGATGTCAGTTGGCTGGTGTGAACGAGACTCCGGCCTTTGACGAAACCTTATAAACAGGGTTACCAGACGTCCTACTTTTGGAGGACATATCCTCCTTTTTCTGATCTTGTCATCCAATTTTTGCTCCTTTTCTAAATATCTTCAAATGTCCTTCGTTCTGTAGTGATCAGGTTAAAATGATTCAGAACTGGACATTTGCGTACTCCTGTTACTTAGTATTAATAAAACGTTAATTACCGAAATATCAAGCAAATGGTTCAGCAGTTGGCAACCACTTTCCATATTCGATAAATTTTATTACTTGATAGGAAAATAACATTTTAGGCAACTTGCTCTGTAAAAACTGAAATTTAAATGTAAGTAATTCTTATGTTCGTCTGTAACTCTTCAAGGTCTCTAATATATGTAATTTGTCTAGCTCGTTTCAAGTGTAATCCCCATTTTCTTTTGTTTAGCCTTTCTTTATAAGATGTTGAGACTACAGACAGTTCACACTAGCTTCATTGGTGCATTTCTATACCACCATACGGTGACACGAACATAAAGCTCAGTCTATTCACCTAAGAAAGGTAACAGAGGATATTTCTTCTGCAAACCTAGTTTATTTAACACATGTCGTCTTCATGACGCAATCCTAACATTAGTCTGATAAATAATGAGAACGGAAGACTCCATCAAAATGTTACATCCATAAAGCTATTTGCTATAGCGTTGGTTTTGCATTGGGAAAGTTCGGGATTTACAGTTTACACCCATGCTATTCTGATTGAATTTGCTTAGTGATGTCGGGATAGTGCCTTCAAACTAGACCCTGGTCGATTTATTTTCCACATTCTCCCCCCACCCCTATCCCGGCATAAGCCTGAAGTGACTGACTTTCATAAATACGATCTAGGCTGAATATGACACATTCAGATCTCAAATAACAGAAACAAACGGTTTAGCTAAGGTAGTCCTTTCGCAATGTTGAGGAAGTGCTTTGAAGTGTTGCTCGGTCCAAACACATTATTTAAAAAGAAACAGGCTAATATATCTTGAGCAAGGAGGACCAGGGAGTACGCCAGGAATGTAGTCGAAGGGGGGTGTCTAAAGTTATTGGGGGGTGTAATTCATATTCAGTTATACACTATACTATACAGTCATCCATTATAATTATCTTACCATGTATGCATGCATGTGCGCGCGCGCGCGTTTCTGTTTGTAATACTTTTCAAAATAAGAATTGTGCATAACCACATAAGGACAATGTGTGTAAATAGCAAGCATTATTATTATTATTTAATTACTTGCGAAGAAATTAAACAACTTACTCCTCTGTCGTTATATAGGAAACTGATTTTAGACTATGATGAGTTTTGATCTTCACGCTTCGGATCATTTTCATCGAGTAGAATGAATTACCAACAGAACTATTAGCTTTCAAATAATTTTAGATATTCTTTTTTTTTTTTTTTTTTTTG
>JAGDQP010005855.1:37124-65754 GCA_022664845.1 Lepisma saccharinum | reverse complement strand
AGTTCGGGATATAGAGTGTGTTAAAAATGATATTCTGCAAAATTTTGTTAAATATAGTGAATCACAAAATTACACAAACTGTTGCGATATTTAATAATTCGAAAATATTTAAAATATAGATGCCTCAGATAATATTTCTAGCCTCTAAGTTCTAGCCTCAAAACATCTATCGGACAGTGTGGTTTAAACAGTTGTAAAATATTTGTTAAATTTTCATTTTTAATTTTTTTCCTGATTGAATGGAAAGAAATAACAAGCCGTTTACTTTGTTGTTATTATCTACTATTGTCACTGTAATGACAGAAAGAAATAACTTCCTGTGTCATTTCCTTCTCTTTTTATCGAGTCTTCAATTTCATAAAAACTCAAATTGGTCAAAATTTCAGGGGTTGTACGTCAAAAGAGATTACATGAACAAAATTTAGCATAGAATTTTGTTTATATTCCAAACTACCTGAAAGTTTCATTCTGTTATTCAAACACCTCTATTAAAATTACTTAAAAAAGCTATTGTTGTGTCAGTACAAAGTATCATTGAAAAATGAGGCTAATGTTAATAATGTTGTATTCTACAGCGTAAATCATTTAAATCACGTGCCTTAAGCAAACATAGATTATGTTCTACGTTCTCTGTTGGTGCACAGAGCTATTTTAGCTTTATTTTATCTGCTGCTTAAGGAAAAACTGTGGTGAAAAAGCAGTCATCTGCGATCTGATGGTGTCAACTCTTCCGAGTTACGTGTTCTTTTTATATACAAGTTATGTACGCAGTTATTTCATGCAAAGAGATTCTTTTCGTCAGGCCTAACCGAATCCGTTGGTCTACATATTACTTGGATCTCGCTGTTAAAATCGGGGTACTTGAGTGAGTGTATTATTTCTATTTTGTTACAAGTTATGTCATATGCAAATATATGATATTATTTCATTGTTATTTAAATCCCTCTATGAAATACAGTGTTTTGAAATTGATAGAAGAAAGAAGAATTGGTTGTGCGACGGAGGGTTAGTTAGATGTTGTCCGGCACTTCGGTACATCATCTATTGGTGAGTCAGCGGTATCTTAGGATGCTGGATATAATGTCTTTGTTAAAAGGTTGTTACTACTAAGAAGCAGGTCTGTGAATGTTATTAGTCCAAACGAAAAGAGTAACACCATCTTACGTAATATTGGTTTGTACACAGTGGCGTATCCTGACTTTTGAGGTTGGGCATGCAATGCTACTGCTATTATTATTATTATTATTATTATTATTATTATTATTATTATTATTATTATTATTATTATTATTATTATTATTATTATTATTATTATAAAGAATTATGTATGGGAATTAGAGATGACTTCCATCTAATTGCTCTTTACAAACTTGGAATTCCCTCTTTCTTACTGTCATAGACCTCGAGTAACGAAGTTCGACACATGGTAGTTTCACAGGTGATTTACAAGTGTTTCAATCCCATGCCAGTTTTCAACAATGAGCTCATGAAAAAAAGGAACCGAAAAGGTGATAATTTCTTCTAGTTTTGGTGGTAAATTATATTTCCCTACAGAAAAAAGAATAGGATGGCGCGGCAGGACATAGAATAACAAGACATAGAGAGCAAGAAAGAATTTGAAACAAGAAAAAATTGATCGTCTGTTGCCGCTCACGGAAATTACAGCTGCCACTAAGGAGGAAGTAATTAAGTTACTTCATAACTTTTATCCTTTTCTAGTTGAAAGGCGAAAATAGGAAGTATCCTCAGTAAAGTCAAGAAAATATGAGTATATAACACATTTAGAAGTTTATCTTGTGATTTTTCTGGAAATACAAAAATCCACACATATTCCACACAGAATTGCACTCCACGCGAATTACACACTACAAACATTTTGTGGAATTCCACATGCATCGACAGCGCTACAACACACACTCTTTCATAAAGATGGCAACTATGCTGAATGCAACTTTTAGCGTTGCATTCATTTTGGATTTCTCCCGCGCCTTTCAACCAATAAAACACACGTTCACAGGCAAGTGGACGACAAAGATCTTGAGTAGACGCCCACATAGATAGCCGAGAATACTGCAGCGCCACACGTGAACAGTTTACTAAACTACTTACCGCCTGCTTTCGTATTGCGGATTCTGGTCTAGGATATCAGGTGAAGCTTCGTTATTTCTCAAAATCTTTTCTGATTTCTCCATGGAAAATAATAAAATAAATAAACTAGAATCCGAAGGCATGCAATGCATGCCTTGCATTCATGGAGAATACGCCGCTGTTTGTACATAACTTAAACAAAGATTGAGATTTTAACCGCGAGATTCAAGTAAAATGTAGACTAATGTATTCTGTTAGGCCTGACGAAAAGAACAATATCTCTTCGCATGAAATGGCTGCGTCCATAACTTGTATAAAAAAAGAACATGTCACTCAGGAAGAGTTCATACCATGACGTGGGAGATTAGTGATTGTTTACCAGTGTTTTTTCTTCAGTAGCAGATAGAAGAAAGGTAAAATAGCTCTATGCACCAACAGATAAGGTAAAACATAATCTATGTATCCTTAAGGCATGTGATTTAAATGATTTACGCTGATAGAATACAACATTATTATCAATAGCCTCATTTTTTAATGATAATTTGTATTGACACGATGAGAGCTTTTTAAGCAGTTTTAAGAAGCTGCATTCCATAGAGACTTTTGAATAACAGAATGGAATTTTCAGGGGTTTTGAAATATAAATAAATAACTCCTATGCTAAATTTTGTTTATGTAATCCCTCCCTCTTTTGACTTGCAGCCCCTGAAATTTTGACCAATTTGACAGAAAGTTATTTTTTTCTGTCATTACAGTGAAAATAGTACATAATAATAACAAAGTAAACGGCTTGTTATTTCTTTCCTTCAATCAGGTGAAAAGTCTAAAAATGAAAATTCCACTTATATTTTACAACTGTTTAAACCACTTACTTTAAACTCACAATATCAAAAACCTGTTCGACATAAAAGTTTTTGCCTGTTTCGTTAGCTTTAAAATGATGTATATATCAATATGGTTGAACAATTACTGTGTTATCTATTGATATCAATGACGCACAACAGCGCACGAACAATGGCTTTCCTTCTATGTGTGCCCTATCCACATTAGGCACTTATGAGCTGTCGACGATTATAACAATCTGTCTTTGCTGTGTATCTGTAAGTAAAATAGGTGATGAATTGGTAGTGTTTTGACGGTCTTTTATGTGATATATTACGTACCGAGATAGCATGCCAGTTTTCAACAAGGTTGTCAGTTACTTGCTTCGAGCTTATTAAGCTTTATATTGTTTTGAACTTAATAAACAAGCATGAAATAAACTTTTTGGAAAAACAAGTGGCTTGATAGTTATAACTAAGCTAATTCAAGCTTGTTGGAACCAACAACTATGCGAAGAATCTTGTCAAACTTTTAATTTATTTAATTTCTCTCGTTGCGCTTTGACTGTGGTCTCTATGCACTGAAGTTTCATCACGTGCCAGGCCTATTTTGACGTTGCCTAATCTTTGCCAATTACTAGAGGTGCCTACTATCTGATTACTTGCGATCTGATGGACTAAGTATAAACAATGCTTCCAATTCAAACTCAGACATGTGATTCCGTGTTCTAGGGACTACATCATCGGATTGGTGTGCCATTGGCCCGCGGTTTGATTTCTATCCAGAACAATTTATTTTTTATTTTTTGTAAGGACAATTTATTTTCCTTTCTTGTCCTGGCAAGGATACCTCAACCTCGATTTCTGTAAACTAGAGTGCTTGATGCAACATTGTTTAAACCTTTTTGGTTGAATTGCTAAACGTGCATCAAGTCATCATTCCACTTGTCAAAGTAAGCTTGATTAACTTTTGAGTCAGGTCGAAACTATTATGTGGGTAGTGAAATAAAAGAAAGTACTATGAATTTTAAGCTATTTCTTTGTTCATGAAAGGCAAATAAAACCTCAGAGAATCTATTACGATAAGGTTAGTCATATTTCTATTAGTTTGGAATTAAATTTAGTTGGTAATTTATTTTATCATGTTGTAGGTTATATTTATTATCTTCTAACTAAGCGTGGTAATCGATTACCGTTGTAAAGAAACTGTCAGAATCTTGTGAAAATTTATGTAGTGGAATGAATGCGATAAACTTCACAAATTACTTATTTATTTGAAATACAATAAAAGAAGAATGGTTGGTTTTGATTTATTGTGTGCTCTTTGTGGAATACAACTTGAAAGAGAAACTGTAATCGTGAAAATGGAATTACGGAATTTGTTGAGGTAAATTTGAAACGAAATGATGGACTGGATGAAAAGTTGGAAGGAGAAAGAACTGTTCGAGTTCACAGTTCATCTTTTCTCCTACCCTATTCCGGTGGGGGCCATAGATGCCTGAAGGTCGTAATTCAATTCAATTGAACATAGGCGGATCAAATGTGATGATGATGACTGGCTGAGTTTTCTACTTTGATCTGCTGTCAAACACAATGGCTTGAGGATAGTACTAGGATGCACATTTATAAATTATAATGGTATTATGCACATCGATTCACTCTTTTCATAGTTAATAATAAGATTGTTCATGAAGCAATTCCATCCATATTTCTTGTTTAATCCTACAAGCTGCATCAAATTAAAGGGGCAAATATTTATATAGTGAGGTGCTTCTTGAGAGTACCGACACTTTTTAAGTTCATTAAAATCCTCAAGCACGTTATTAAGGCCACTTCAACCATTTCGGGTACTAACACAGACTGATACCTTCAAGATTGAAAGAACCACTCTGAATTCGTTGAAACTTTACCCGAGTGTTAATACTGGTACTAGGTGTTCTATAGCATTTGATCCCTTCTATAGCATGGAACGTATTTAAATTATGCAGCGGGCGGATATTTACATCTGTTTTGTCAAACACATACTGATGAAACCTTTCATTATTAATATTTGATAGTATTGCATCGATGAGAGATGTTATGTAAACATAAGTTTCATGGTATGGTGCGCAGACTCCAATGGACGGTAATATATTGAATAGATATTTTGATCCATATAATCGGTGAAGGGTTAATACTAGACTTGTTTGCATGGGTGACAGGAATAATCTCTATCTTACAGCTGTTATTATAGCACTGTTTATCACAATGCACTTCGTGTTAACTTTTTGTGGTTCAGAAAAATTCTTCTTTGTCGTTACACTCTCCATAAAGACCTACAATGAGGTTTTGCCGTCAGATTTGCTATCAATGTCTTCTCGTATGATGTCGGCTGCATCTAATAATATCCTTAACTGTCCAGGAGGATGGTCAGTTTTCATGTTGTTATATCACTGATATATGATTGTATGAGCCGTGTCCAATAAGCAGAGTACATTTTTCCACTCACAAACATTTGAAACAATTACCGATCCTTAAAATGTTCGTAAAGACGTTTGTCTGTATATGACAGCCACCCTCTTGACTAGAGACAATTAATATATTTTAATTCATTAAAAGTCTACTGGAATTCGTCACTGCTTTATATGTACTCACATAACATACAAAATGGATTCCTCTGTTTCTATATTAGTCAAGCCACGATTCTCGAATCGTCTTAATGATTAAGAAACCTCTGGAACCGTTTCCATGGCACTGTACTTCTGGTACCACAAGATTACTCACAATAAGAAGCCTAGCCCTTACCCTTTCTCATCACTCATCATTTCGTAAGTCGCATAAGATTTTCTCTAATTTCTAAAGTAACAACCATGTGAAAACACTTATTGTGGTTTCATGCAGTTTTAATAGTAAATTCTTTTCCACAAATGAAAAAATAAATCTTTTTTAAATCAAATGTTGCTTCTGAGGTCCTTTAAAAAGTTGAAGATGTTGAAAGATGAGATGGATTATAGGTTTGCATGCACATGCTGTGAACCCGAATAGTACCTTCTCCTTCCAACTTTTCGTGCAGGCATGCTTTGATTTCACACTACCTTCAATAACGTCCATAATTCTCCTTTCAAGATTACAATTTATCTTTCAAGATATTTCCCACTAAGAGCACAATATATCAAAATCAACCATTCTTCTTTTATTCTATTTGTAATAAATAAGTAATTTGTTAAGTTTATTGCATTAATTCCACTACGTAAATTTTCACAAAATGCTGAAAAACTTCTTTAAAATGATAACGGATTACTACGCTCTGACAAAAATATAAAATATAAATATAATCTACATAATAATAATATAACCTACAACGTTCAACTGAAATTACCACATCTTCAAAGGTAAGTTTTACTAAAAAATGAAATTACCAACTAAAATGTAATTTTCAAATAATAGAAATATGACTAACCTTATCGTAATAAATTCTATGAGATTCAATTTTCTCTTGCTGAGTACAGAAATAGCTTACAATTGATGTACCTACATTCTTTCTCTTTGTTTCACTACCCACGTAGCAATTTTTACGTGACATAACATTGTTGCAAGCTGGCGTGCTATCTGGGTTCGTAATATATCACATGAAAAGACCGTCAAAACCCTACCAATTCATCACCTATTTTACTTGTCGCTACACAACAAAACATATGGTCATAATCGTCGACAGCTCATAAGTGCCTAATGTGAATAGGGCTCACATAGAAGGAAAATTATTTTTCGTGCGCTGTTGCGCGTCATTGAGATCTCAATATATAACAATAATTGTTCAACCATATTGATATATACATCATTTTAAAGCTAATGAAACAGGCAACAACTTTTATTTCGAATAGGGTTTTGATATTGTGAGTTTAAAACAAGCTACACCTTAAAAATTGTAAATATTGAAAGCAAAATATCCGTATTTTGCGCTTTGGATAAAATTACGGCAAAACTACTAGCAATAGGGCAACGTATGATAACCATTTTTGTAGCCTGTCATCTAGGAATTATAACAAAAAAAGAATCATAGCGCTGTGTCTATTGGTTACGGAGATATAATACAATTTCTGAAAGTCTGTATATTTGTAATTGGGGGGATTGTGGGAGAAGCACAAGGGGGTGGGGCGACAATTTTGGGAAAATGCACCTGTAGTACTGATGTAACAACTGACTAAAATTCAGCTTTCTCCTAATTTTTCCCGACATCATCCTTTCTTTTATGGGCTAAATTTCTACGATAAGAATACTTGAAACGGTAGAGCCATTCTTTTTCATCTCATAGGCGATTACTTGTAAGTTCTTTATGAATTCTTGGTCGCAATTGAAACCCATATCTTAAAATAATAATAGCCTCCGACAGGTATATCTCATTGCTTCAAAGCACGATGATCCTGCATCGAGTGAAGACTACAAAAGTAGACGTAAAGACCTGTGTTCGACATCTTTTAAAAATTATTATAATACTCTGCTTCGCTTTCCAGCTTCCTAGGAGCATAAAATAATACTTCAAATCAAAAGCAAGATACCACGCGAAATAATAAACATATAAGAAAATTAATTATTTTTATTCTTTAAAACCAGAAATAAATCTGATTAATGAAACTTCCATTCATTGTTTTTATTTTAATTCCTAGCCGCAGCTAGGACCCGTACAGAGGGGTACGCCCTCTATTGGGAAATGGATATCAAGAGAAGAAGGAATTTGCAAGGATTTGTGGATGGGCAAAGTGGTTTTATTTTCTTAATTTTCTCAATTTCAATAATCTGGACATTATGAGTTTGCCTCATAATCATACTTTTATGGTTGATGTAGGTAGATGATGATGATGGAGATGAAGTGCTTTTTGACGTCACAACACGTGGGTTTTGTTAGGGAGACAAATGCTGGGTTACCTTCTGTTCAGGGGTTACTCTGGACTGATGAGAGACAGTATGGACCCTGTTAGTAGATGAAAATTACTGTGCAAGATATGATGGTGCTATAAATGGGGGGGGGGTCTGGGAGATGAAAGCTGAGAAGGATGTCTTGATCAGGATGATCCGGAGGAATGGTGTGATGATAGAGGGAAAAGAGAAGCGAGATAGGAGTAAGGATTAAGGTGGTTGTTGGTTGTACTGCGACTATATCGTGTAGTGTTTCGGAAAGTAATGGGTGATGAGATTCGAGGCGTTGACGTATGTACTTTAGTCAGAGCTGTTCAAGGTGATAAAGGATGTGTGGGAATGGTATACGGTCATATAGTTCTGCTGTTGGGCTTGGTAATCTGATGCGGAATGCTGCACGCAGTGCGTGTCGTTCTAGTATTTTCATTTTGTGGTAGAAGAATAATGCTGTTGAAATCCAGGCGGTGAAGCCATAGGTGAGTACGGGTCGTAGGAACACTTTATAAGTGTTAAGTACAGTTTTCGATTGTAGACCCTAAGTGGTGCCGGTTAACCGTTTCAGAAGATTAAGCCTATTGTACGCTTTCGATGCGATATGACTTAAATGTGGTCGCCACGTCAGGTGGTGGTTAAAGATGATTCCGAGATAAGTGACAGTTTTGGCAGGTTGAATTGCCGTATTATTTATGGTGATGGATAAGCGATTGTGATTTCGATGGACACGCGTACGGCGATTTGGTGGAATGAAAATAATGGTTTGAGTCTTGTTTGGATTGATTTTTAGTCTCCACTTATCGCACCAGTCTGTAAAACGTACTATTGCTGAATTCAAAGCGATATTAATCTGCTGGATAGTTTTGGCTTGGGCAAGAAAAGCTATGTCGTCAGCGTACTGGAAAAGTTTAACATTTTCAGGTAAAGTAGGGATATCACGACAAACAGTAAATATAGAAGTGGTGATAATGCAGTGCCTTGAGAAACTCCTATGTGGAGGAAGATGGGATGAGAGAGAGTGGAATTTATGTTGATGTATGAGAGTCGGTTAATGAGAAAGTTGAATATGAAACAGAGATAGCAGAAAGGAAGGCGAAATGAGAGGAGTTTGTGTATGAGGGCTTCGTGCCAGACTTTATCGAAGGCCTTTTCAAGATCGAAAAGCACCAGATATGACGGTTGAGATTTTTGTAATGATGAGTATTAAGGTTGTGAGTCGTAGGAGTTGGTCATTAATACTGTATCCAGGACGAAAGCCTGCTTGAGTGGGATGAATTAGGTTGTGGTCATTGAGGTGTGTATGTAGGCGGTGAACGAGGATTCTTTCAAGGATTTTGCTGAAGATAGGAGTTAGTTGTATGGGGCGGTATGGGGAGACTGAATCGGGGTGTGTGTGAGGTTTTAGGAACATTAGGGTTTTTGAGGTTTTCCATTCTGCGGTTATGTAGCCGGTGCGTAGAATAAAGGTATATATAGTGGCAAGGATACGAAGGAGGTTGTAGGGAGCTTCTTTGAGGTGTCGATAGGATATATTGTCCATGCCTGGTGCGGTGTTGCGTTTGTGAGTGGTGATGTGGATGATATCGTCAACAGTGATGGGTACAGTGAGTTTGTTATTTATAGGAAGAGTGTGGGTGGTGTTTGGCTGTAGGTGAGGAGATGAGAGATTGAGTCTGTGAACTGGATGATGACGTTGTATATGGGCTGGTTGGATTGGGGTGAAAATTTCTTGGAGGTGTTACGCAAATGCTTCTGCTTTGTCAGTGTCAGTGTGTAATGGTTGGTTGTGAGAGGATAATGTGTTTTAGTATATTTGCCTGTGAGTACATTAAATCGTTTCCAATATTTTGGTGGGATGATGAGTGGCGTCAAGCTTATTGCAGGTTTTTACCTATTGTCTGGTTTTGTAGGCTTTGAGGTAGTTTCTGACTGTACGTTGTAGCTGATGGTGAAGGCGGAGGGATTCAGGATTTTTGGTGCGTTGATAATCTTTGTAGAGTTGTCGGGATCGGGTGATGAGAGGAGGGTATTAAGGAGGTAACGTGAGTCTGGATGGTATGGATGTGGAGGTAGGGATGAAATTTTTGGAAGCTGTTTGGAGTGTGGTGGTGAGGTATAACATACAGTGATAAAGGTTGTTTTCGGTCTCGGGAGATGACAGGTTATCAATTTGTTCTGTTAGAGAGGTGCGATAAGCGGTCCAGTCGGCTTTATCATATCGTAATGTAGTGCGTGATGGTGGTGGATTTTGTTGTCGGTGTCGTCTAGGGGTGTCTATAATGAGCTTGATAGGTGCATGATCGCTACCGATGAGATCAAATACGTCTAAACGATGGCGCGTGTTTAGATTTTTGGAAATGATAACTGCATTCGGTGTGGTGTTTGAGTCTGGGCGAGTTCGCTTGGGTAGTTGGATGATATTGCCAATAGTTTGAGTGAGTATGAAATTTCGAAAGTGATCTTTTTCTTGTTGAGGTCGGATATGAAGATTGAGATCTGTCATGATAATAAAAGTTCGAAAGTTATTTGATATGTAGGTGAAGAATGATTAAGGTATGGCGTTACTAGGTCGAATGTAAATGGTTGCTACTGTGACACAGAAGTTTTGAAAGTATAAAGTTGTTATGAGATACTCTGGTAGGTGAGGTAATTGTGGATTATGTTCATGATGAGTAGTATTCGGACTGAAACCTATTGCTACACCGCCGTTTGTTCTTTGTGCCGGTATGGAGTCATCATGACGTATGAGGGTGTAACATGGTATGTTGCAAGTCCGGCGCTTGTTGAGTAGAGTCTCGTTTAGAAGGAAGGTATTGACTTTTTCTTCTAGGAATAGATGTTCGAAATGGATTTTGTTTCTTGGTAAAGATCGAATGTTCATAAATAGAAAGACTAAAGCCACGAATATAAATATCAATAGGAAGGTAGATGAGGATTTAAACTTCTGTTTCATAGGCTGTTGCATGAAAGTGTGCATATGGTCCAGAGTATGTTGCGGTGAAACTGACATTGAGAATTGAGCGTGCTGCGTATTGGATTTGATGTAGTACGTGCAGTCGTTGGAAAGATTGATGTTCTGCAGCGTTAATGTAATGAAGGCTAGCAATCTTTTGATGGTAATTGGTGCATTGATTGAGATGATCGGCTCGCTCGTTGGTTCTACTGGTTGTGTCCTGATTGGTACTACTAGTTCCGGTTTTGTGGCTTCTGGTGCTGATCGTGCTTTACATTTATAACTGAACGTCGGATGTTGTTCGTTACACGTATTGCATTTTGGTGGAGCCTGTATGTTTGGCCAAACTTTGGTAGGATGTGGACCGGAACAAAAGGCGCATTTCGGTTGATTCGGACATTTATTTGTCGGGTGTGAATTATAGATTTGACACTTCTCGCACCGAACTGGCAATGGTTGTGGTGTGTGTGATGGTTCTACCCGATATCTGCGTCTGTAGATGTATGTGCCTGCTGCCAGTAATGAATTGATGGTGTTCTGTGCATTGGTGAGTACTCTGACGATGTATGTAGGACCTGCGTTACACATGATTCTGATGCATTTGATGATGGAATGACCTTCTGCTCGGAGTTCTGCTTCTATCTCTTCGATGGTGAGTGATGGTTCTATCCCACGATTGACAACTGATAGAGATGGTGCTTTGCGTGGCGGTGGAGGTTGTTTTGTGCGTCTGTCCTGTAGAACTGAGAGTTGAGCTGTTTTTCCGAAAATTTCAAAGCTGTGCTTGTTGCGTATTGTTTGTGCCGAATTGCAATCCTGTGATTTGATGATGATGCCATTTTTTGTGAATTTTATTTCTGAAATGGATGATCTTGGTACATACTTGATGAACTGTTGAAAAATCTGTTTGCTGTTTTGGAACTTGCTGTCGTAGTTGGTGAGCAGGAAAGCATGAAGTTGTGGTTTTTGAGCTGAAGAGAACTGGTCTTGATTGTCAATTTCTATGGCATTGTCATCTGATGATTCGCTTAACGTATGGTGCTTCTTGTGAGGATTTGCTATAGCTGATGAATACGAGCGTGGTGAGCGAGACCTTGAGCGGTGAGGTGGAGAAACTTGTCGTTTGTCTGTGGTAGCTTTTCCGTGCTGCGACGTGATTTGGCGATTTTGTCGAGTGATGAATATGGTGGTGGTCCTGGTACTACTGGAGGTAATTTATTTTGAAGTTGATTATCTGGTGGATCAGCCATGATGATGTCATAAACGTGAAGCTACAATGAATGATTATGCTCAGTCAATATGCAATGACTGCCAAAATCTCAGACTAACACGCTCCCTCCGACACTGACTAGTGCCGTCAATCCTATTGAGGCAGTACGTGTGCTAATCTTACTCGTGCGTATACTTCACAAGATCCTCGTGAGTACATTAACAAACCCCAGCTAGGCTACGTCAAGTTATGCATTCATTGTTACACAGTTTGACTATTTATATTCAGTTGCATATTAATTAACTGCGCCTGATAATCTTGGCGATCTTAGAAACAACTTCAATTCATTTGTTGACACTATAACTGGAAGTAACTAACAACATAAAGCTTTTTCTTTTGCACAAAGCAAGAAACAACTATTTAATACATGAAACTAACCGTATTTACACACAGACATGTGAGAAAATTGTGCTGCCATCTATTTACCACTATATCTATTTACTACGTGAAAACCTACAAAGTACTTGCAACACATAAAATCGTTCACAACGCACTTAACAAAAAGATAATCATTTTGTTTTCCCTCTTTCATAATACAAACGAAGCGCAAATTAAATAATTATAGTATAAAATATGTAGAAAAGAGTATAAATCAATATTATTATTAAGTTAGATGTTGAATCACCAAATAACACCACAGAGGGTTATATCAATATTAGGCACAAGGTAAAAGGTAAGAGCGTGATCTTTCTTTCGTATTGAAATATAGTTGTTTCATAATTAAATGACGTCAGAATTGCCTACATGTGACGTCACGCCAAAGAGAACTCGATATTTCAAAATTTCGGTTTTCACGAAAATTGCAATTTTTGAAGTTTCTTTCGTGTTTAGGAACGCAATTTTTTCGTTTTTTCGTGTTGACTGCACAAACGGTATACAGATATTCATAAACAACATTCACATCTTACGTCACTCGCTTACGTTTCCAATATTCGACTTTCAAAGGGGGTGAAATATAGAAAATCCAGGTATTTCAAGAGCCACTTGCTCAAATAATTCTACTTCAAAAAAATTAAAATTTGGTAGTCTATTAGAGTTCGATATTCGTAATAATGTCTTTAACTTTCATTCTTTCATTCTCTATCCGTAACTGGTACAGTTTCTGCGGGGATTCGAATTTAGCAACTACGGAAACTGTCGTGTCAGGGTTGTAGACTCCATTTTGCGTTAAAACTAGTCCAAATATGAAATTTTATGTAAATAACAAATATGTTTATTTTGAAAAAATACACATAAAAGTCAATGAAGTGTCCGGGTAATATAATATAGGGCCGTAATTTTATGTAGATAACAAATATGTTTATTTTGAAAAATTACACATAAAAAGTCAATGAAATTTCCGGATAATATAATATAGGGCCGTAATATGTACGCACGTTTTGTGGCAATTTACAGCTGTATCAGTTTGTGACGGGGTGACGAGGGAGTGACTTCTAGCTAATTACCGCATTTTAAGTCTTCGCCAGTGTTGTCTTTTGTAGTGTGTGCCCGAGTGCGTCAGTGCGTGGTTGGACTTAGCTACACTGAACGTGAAGACAATCAGATCCCTGATTGTTTGTTGATTAAACGGGTGTACATGGAAAGGTGACCCCGAAAATTTACATTTTGTACGCGACGTGGAACCATTTCATGCAAACAAGTGTTGTTCCACGTTGGAAAGTCCAAAAGCGAAACTAGGAATCTGTAAGTATCCAATTTTGATATTATTTACGCCATGCCAGCAGTCCAATCTGGGCAGAAATAGTGATTACCGAGGATGGAATGACAATTTTGCATGCACGAACGTGGATATCCTGCATAGAAAGTTGAAGATACTTATTGCGGGAGGTATATCGATCATTTAAGATTTTATTTCACAACTTTGACTCCGCTACGACAAGTTTAAACAGAGAAATTATCTCATTTTCTTGGTACGTTTGCAGTTGAACAGCCTGACGTTCATTGTTTGAAGCGCACCAGAACTGCCTATGCGAAAGTAAGTTTGTATAAGAAAAGGCCTTGAACATTTGTATTTTTTCATAATTCGACTATATATAGGTAAGTAATCGTAATAATTATAGTGGGCATCTTGTATTTAATTATTGTGCAATTTTTTACTCGTAAACAGTATCTCTAACGTATTTGCTAAAGCTAATATTTGTTAACGAAAATTAGTTTCACAGCGCCATCTAGCGGACCACTTATAACTGTGAATAAAACTATCGGAGCGATATCGTAAGTTACGAAAGTTAATCCAGTAGATGGCAATAAGCGTAAACAAATCTTAAAGCTGTACATAGGCACATGTGATGTAAATATTTGCTGGAAGCATCTTATAAGCTCTTGTTATATTAATTATTAAGTGAATATTTACCATTTGAGAAATATTCGTGCAAGTCTCATTTTGAAATTGGAGCTGCGTATGCAAATCACATAAGCATTTCATGTATTCGGTTAAAGACCTTCGTTTAGTTTTTTTGCATATCCATAACTTTTGCTAGCTTGTATGTGATTAGTTAGTGTGTTTTCAAAGAATTTGTGAAGCAATACGCACAAGTGAGACCAACACGTGTACGGTCACAATAAGATTGACGTCACTGTTCAGTGTCAGAGGGCGAAAGTTAGTTTGAGGAGCAGCCATTGCACAAAGGCTGATCATTTTGACATCATCCCATCAAGATACTTCACAGTGAAACTCTTTATATATTTGACCGGAATGCTAGGGCCTGTGACCCTCATCTTGTTTAACATGGCAGATCATCATCAAGAACAACAGTATCAACACAGACTGCCACCAACAGCACTATCTCCGAGATACTCTTCACTCGTCAGAAAATCGGGACACTCAAACAGTTTTCTAGGAAAATCATCAGCTCGATCTCGTTCCAGATCACATCATCAAAGTAATCCAAACTCACCTCCGACAAAGAAAACGCATACAATCAGTGACACTGACTCCGATGCCGAACATATCATGCACATCGCAGATAAGAATCAATTTCCAGATCTTACAAAAGTTTCAGCACCAAAACTAAATAGTTTTCTTCTAAGCAACTATGATCCGAAGTTTCAAGCTCCTAACATTCTCATGCAACAATTTCAAAAGTACGTATCACGAGACACCATATGCAGATTAATTCCAACCAGATATGGTATCATCATTCCTTCTACAGATCCTAATCTGGCGACAACAATCCGGAACACGCACAATTTCGAAATCTTTGGGGAAAACGCTACCGTTTCACAACTGGAACCTAAATCCATCCGCACTTTCTGAATTAACTAGTTCGTGCACACATTCCGGTCAGTGTAGCAGTCTAATGTATTTTCAAGCTCTTCCGTATTGTATCATTTTACTGGTATCACTGTCGCCTCGACGGTTCCATGTTTCTTGTGGTCATGATAATAACGATTCATTGTCTCGGTACTGCTCTGTTACTCTACATGTCCGTACACAACGATGGCCCCTGACACTAGACGCAGCGTATTACATGGCAATGTGTAACACCACTCTTTCTTTCTGTGCCTGCTGATTCACTCCCACTTATTTTGTCTGATTGTAGGTCTTTGTTTTTGCTCATAACGTACGTTTATTACCTCTTTTATCCCTCATGCAGTTAGCATAACTGTTTTATAACATGACAAAACCTCATTCACGACCACTGTGTCAGGTTCTTTGCGTATTCCACTACTTCGCATTCTTTTGACACTTTCTTCCACTCCAATTTTCACACATTCTTTTCACTTAGTTGGCAACACTGAAATTCACATATGGCATTCACATGTGCTTCTACATATTGTAGACTCAATCGTTAATCATATTTACTACATTCAGCATTTCAATTTTCCCGTTTCTTCTCAGCTATGCTCTAACACATTGGCCTATCATCCATGAGCTGGCGCCGTTACTCCTTGACTGCGTGATTTTGCATGGAAACGACTATCACCACTGGATTCAGCGACCTGCAATTACTTCCTGTAGAAACTTTAATCTGGTTTCTCCTGTCCGAGTTCGTGGGTGTCCCTTCTAAGCGCAATCGCATTACAAGCAGACTCAATTATTCTCCTGCAGCGTTGGCTTCTCAGCTCCATCATTGAATCGTACGTTTGAAGAAGGAAACAAATCCAAAAAGCTGTTTTGTGGGAAAATAAAAAGAACTGTATAATATGTTTATTATTTATTGAAAGGAAACAATATTGCTACTGAATATTCAAAACAGTCTTCTGATACTTTCGTACTGCTCAGACAGTTTACAAGTATTGTATTTTTTCCTGTAGAGTTAAAAAAAGTTGGTGGATTTGTTTCCTTCTTCAAACTTATGGAAAAACGTCTGCACATTTTGAAGTGCTGAGACGTAAGAATGGAAAAATCGACCAGAAAATGAAGAAAAACGAAATAGAAACCTTCAAATGAATGTTATTGACAAGAAATGTATGTACAATGAACTCGACAAGAAATGTATGTACAATGAACTCGAAAGTTACAAGTAGGGGGCCTATGTAATAAATTCAGTTTTTTTCCGTCTACCCACTGACAGAAATTTCGCCCTACAAATGTGCAAAACTGCTTTTATTCCGTAACAGTGATAGCAACAGTTGCTATATGTAAACATCCGTTAACAATAGCAGTTAAAGATATCAGTGTATGAAAACGTATCTAAATGCGAGTTAGTTATTCCCGTCTGTGAGAAATAAGTTTAAAACAATATTTTAGATTAACCTACTTACCTGTATCCTGTTACGTGTGCAGTAGAGATATGGAGAAAGGTAGTTTAGTTCCTACCATAAATATTGTAAAACTATTCTATGTAATTATCGGAGCTTGGATTTACTGGTGGAGAAGAAACAGTATATCAAAACACAATTAAATCAGGAAAGTATAAAGCGGTGGGTAGGGGGAAGCGTAGTTGTTTCATGCTGAATTAGTATAACTTACGACTAGCGACAGCTAGGCAAGAATTTTTTTCAGCTCTTCTCGCAGGGCTGGGCAGCCAAGTGAAACACTTCCCGTAAGAATAGCCCACTCTCGCTTATCCTAAACGATAAGTAACAGCAAGAAGCGCTCAACCCGGAAGTTGCAGTTTGGTCTTATGGTCCAGACGTTGGAAAACTAATCTAAAGATCCAGGGTTCAAACCCTGGCGTTGACTCTTTACATATTTTCTTTTTAAAGAAAATTAAAGTTTTTTTATTTTTTATGTAAATACACAAAAGGAAATTTAATAATAGTTGTGACTTATAATTTTAAAAGATGTTACTAAAAACTAGGATGTATATAAACCCACCAGGGCTGTGCAACGGGGGAGGGTCAGGGTGCGTCCGAAGGGAGCTTGGCGGCGTCACGCACAGGGGGCGCACAACCCCCTGTTAGCGGTGGGGATACCCAAAAGTACTGTTTACTCAAAAGTTCTGTGGCGTACCTGAAGTGTTTCCAAGTGAGCTCCGGAAGTTGACAAAATGGCTGCCCAGCCCTGCGCGTCGAGCTGAAAAAAAAATCTTGCGACAGGAAGAGCTGAGCCATCCTCGCGCATGCGCATTACTCCTTAACAGTAAATAGTACTTCCAAACAACTACATCCAGCTGGCAATTTAGCGTATTGATAGCATGTTCGAAAGCTAATGCAAGTAACCCTGGATCAAAATCTGGTGTAGTTTTTTTTTCTTAATGAAAATAACGTTTCTCTTTTTTTATATGTATAAACGAATTAAAAAAAATAATAAGATTAGTGAACAATCGCATGTGGTAGTTAGATAGGTCAGGTACGGTATTTTTTTATTGCACGCACGATTAACTCGTGTTTTCACAATACACTCTTCCTGTCACTAGTCACAAGTACCCTGTAGAAGTGTCTCAAATAGAAGGAACTCCTATTAAGGTGGGATCATTCTCGCACAGGCGCATTACTCCTTCATCGTAAATGAGACTGACAAGCAGACAGTTTCCAATTATCAATTTAGTCTAATACGGAGAGCTAATACGGAGAACCCAAGATCGAATGATAGTGTGATTTTCTTTGTTTTGTTTTTTAAAGTTTATCTTTTCATATATATATAGTGAGAGCTTCGGCTTTCCTCTCCCAACCTGTCTGGACAGTGTGGGAGCAGTAGACCAACTCTTCCCTTCGGGAGAGGCCTCATCCAGTAGTGGATTGAATATGGCTGTATTTTTTTATTATTATTATTATATAAACGCATTAGGAAATTTAATAAACTTAGTGACTAAGGCACGTAGAAGTTTGGTAAAGTCAGGTATGGTGTTCTCTTTTATTGCACATGCGACTGAATCGTGTTTTCTCAGACATTCGAAAATAGAATTTCTTGTTTTGAGACGCTAGTGGTCTTGTTCCCTTCTTCAAACTGACTAATATTTCCAAGGCCAGATAAATCATTCTATAACTAGCTATTGTTCTTTTCTTCTACCTTATGATAAGCGCGTATAAATTTAGGTGCGTTTTTTTAGTAAAAAACTAATTTCGATTTTTTAGCGCTTGTTCACTTCTTCAAATTGCTGGTTTATTTTTTCTAAACTATGAGAATTTTATGGAATTTTTAATGTGCGTACTGTTTTCACTGCCTCAAAGGAAGAGAAACGTACAATCGCAAGACCAGAGCTTTAATTCGAAATTACAAAATAAAAAAGAATTTCTCTTAAAAATAATAAAAAAAACTTTAGGTGAAGGAGTACCGAACCCGGGACCACTGAATCCCAAGTTCAATGACTTACCCATTTTTTACCATTTTATTAAATGTGTTGTACTACAGAATCAGACTAAACGGAAAATATTACAAGATACGTTAAGTGCAAATAAAGTTATAAAACAAATTAAACAATAACATTTCAAAATAACCTATTAAAAAAAATAAATAAAATATAAACCACTTTCAAAATAAGATTATGCGATGAACTGGTATCGAACCCGGAACCTCTGCATAACAACTCTAACGCCTTATCCATTACTCCACGTAGCCAACTGTCACCTAATGCTTTCTTAGAGCTCTTTATATCAATTCCGTACACGAGTAACAGACGCTACTAATTCCGTAGTGTTCACACGAAATAGTTGTCCGCTCTGCAGACAAGTCTCTGCCATTTTGTTCCGTTATTTTAGCAGTTCTGTTTGTTTAGAAAACAGGAAACAATCTGTTTTACCATTAACAAGCTTCGGAGAAAAATAGCAGCTCAGCCAGTAACTGCTATTTTTCATCGGTTGTAGCAGTCATAGCAATTTATCCCATGTAGCAGTGAAAAATTGCTGTTATGCTAGTTTTGCCCATCTCTATTTCGCACCTATTTTTGAAGGCTTTACTAATGTTTTTTTTTTTTTTGCTTTCTTTATGTATTGTATAGATGCGCCATCCGTTCCAGATATCAAATTCGTCATAAAGTAGATTTTCACATTTTTGGCGTTTATTGCCTTCTTCAAACTGCCGATTCAATTGGTAGGATAATCGTGTTCGTCATTCAATTATTATATTTGCACTATCCATTAAGAAGTTGCTTCTTACAAGATTTTGTTGCTACTTGGTTATGATAGAAATGGATCCTTTATTCAAAATTCCGGGTACATTAACACTTGGCAAGAATCAAACTTTTAATCTATTTTTGACTAAATTTTAAATCTTCAAGAACAGTGTTTCCCAACCTTTTGCAGGCTGCGGATCCCTTGATTACTTACTAGTTTCTTTCCGGCCCCCTGCTCCTACAACCAAGGAAAACATTATACATAAAATATCAGTAGATCTTTTTGCGTTATCTATAGCTTAAAAAGACGTACAATTACAATACATGAAAGTATAATTGAATACACTTTGCTAACAATACTGCAATTTGCGAATTAATAGCGATAATAGTAAAAACTATTGAGTTTGTTTGCTTACTATTTTTCAATATGATAGAAGCCGTTTTGCGTCCGACAACATTTTCATATGTGGCTTCAAAGTAGATATTTTCAGGCGCAGATCTGGTTGGATACCAAATTTCTTTCCGTACTTATTTTTCATACAAATAAGTTCAGAAAATATTGAATCACACAAGTAAGTAGTCCCGAAAGACATCAGATGTGAAATTCCCTTTCTAGAAACATCAGGATACAAAGACCGCGGATAAATCCAAAAGTCTACCATTCCTAGTAAACAGAAATTGGGAAATATCATCTTCAATAGCAGGGCAACTCAATAAGCTGGTCTTCATTTGGTGACAACTAATTTTTTTGATTAAAAAGAAGGTTCTTTCTTCATCTTCATCCAATTGTTTTTTTTTTCGTAGGGAAACGGATGTTTATCTCTCAGCTGAAAATCCAAAGAAAGCAAATGCTGCTTCATGTTACCAAATTTTCATTCGAAAGTTTTGTTTCAGTTGCCGACAGAAAGTCGTTTAGCTTGGGAAAGGAATCGTATTCTTTACTGTCGATTCGGAGAGCTCAACGTGTAGCTTTCTTTCCTTTTGCCAGTATACATTGAAACTGCAGGCTTGAATTTAATGTATTCAGAAATGAGAAAATATCTGACTAATAAGCAATTGCCGAAACCCAAGAAAAATCACTTAAGTAGTCCTTTAGTTTTGGTTCTAATTTCGTATCAACCAGAAAAGGTTCATCCTCATCACGCAGCTCGAATAAGGGAGTCAGGACTCTTCCATGAGATAGCCAGCTTACTTCAAAATGTAATGTTCGTGATCTCTTCCCGCTTCGTTACACAATGGAGTGAAAATGTTAGAGTTAAGAGAAAGATTCTAGCGATCAGTAAGGGGGATGCAAGAGGTGGTGAGGTTAAAGGTCTTCATGTTCTTGACGCCAAATGCACGTCCCTCCCTTTAACTTCTCCTGAGCTTCAACAAAAGAGTTTGGATGAATCGCCACTCCACGACAAAACCGATAAAACATGGAAAAGCAATTAACAGAAATTCAGAGTATTTCCTTGTTTTCAATTATGGTGCACGGCCTACATAGGGTTTACAAACCAAATTATCTTTGTACAGTATTTTTTAAATTAAAAAATGGGTTTGTACACGTAACAAGTACAACACAAAGACAGCTAACCTCTGAGAACATTTTGATACAAAAGCTCAAAAATTAAGTTATAGCTGTTTTAAGAATATGAAACACACGGAAGTAAATGAGGGAATTGGTCTTTAACGTGCGTTTTACGAGAAATCACCCTTCATCCATATTGCCCCCTTCTCTCTCTGTACGCTTCATATCAGACCACTAAAAGTTGTTAATTCACTTTATTTACTGTGCTGGTTTGTGTTTGTTGAGTTCGATTTTAACCTGGCTTTCGTGGTCTTTATAAAAGGAAATCTCTATAATACGATGTAAATATCGGGAAGTAAATTCTCGTTACATGACAAAGTATTGCGAACCCCTTACATGCTTGTCACGGACCCCAGGTTGGGAAACACTGTTCTAGAATATAAAACATTTACTGGGTGCTTAACTTATGTTGTGCAATGAAAGTCATTTTCGATGTATTTCAACCACATTTTGCTGATGTGGAAAATCTGCGTCGGCTTCATACGTTGAATTTACACCGCTATGAGACACTTTTAAAAACTTTTCCCATTATAGGTATAACTGTGATTTGCTAGAATTATAGGTATAATTGCTACTTGAGTTTCCTAGAAATAGTAAAATTACTTCAATTGTGCAGAACATTTGCAGATGTTGTTTGAGTTTAAATGGTCGCCTACTCAACTTCTATCTTGAACAAAAGAAAGTTATGAGGTGATACATGATACAGTGTTGCTAACAATAATAACTTGAAAACAGCTAAACAGCAAAGTAAAAGTAGTTAAAATCCTATCTTATCAATGCTAGAATAGGAGTGTTTGATACTAGAGTATGCACAAAAGGTAGCTAAATCCCTATGCACACTATAGAAATGTGAGAATCTTCGACAGCAAAATAAGTATTCAAAATAATTAGTCTTAGGAACAAAGTTCCTAAATTGGCAACTCTGTCTCGGCAGTTTACGCTCCACCCTCCTAGCGTCTGTCCAGAGCAGAATCCGACTTTCCAATATAAGCGCGCAGGGTCAGACACCAACTAACAGAGGGGGCAAAGAGCGAGATTTGTGGAAAACAGTAGCTATTGGTTGCAAGGCGTGTGACGTCACTATACGGACCGTGAGCTAGTATACATAAGGAAAAGCGTAGAGAATAGTGGATATAAAAAGTTATATTGCACTTAATATTTTGTAGAAAATAAGTTCTATTTAATTTTGTTATATCTTTTATGATTGAATGATGAAAATAAACAATTAAACGATATAAAAATACACTAGAAACTTTCTAAATTGTAAAAAAGAAAAAAATACATCTTAACGTTACCGATGTGTGAAAAGAAAACTCAAACTCGAACGAAATTGACTTTAGAACAGTAATATCAAAACTAGAATTATTTTCATTACAAAAGAGAGACAGTATGATCCTGATATTATTATTTCCCTTAAAAATAAACATATTTTGGGATCCTTTTGGCAATTATTCGTAATATTTTAAGTGCACGAGTAATTATTACAGTCAGCGCCCTCTCTAATTCACACTCTCACCTAAACATAAGGATCGTTCAAGCATTACGTAAAAATTCAAGGAGAGGGGTTAATTTAAGCTTTGCTTATTTCATCTGATAGTGGGAAGGGGCATCAGAACACTGCTTACGTAAAATTCGCTTACAAACATGTGTAAATTCAAAGATTGAAACAGTAATTTGGGCTACGAAATAACGATAATACATCAGAAGTGGAGGCTAGGGTCTTCGTCGTCTATGTTACCATATAGGCATCCGCCTGTTGATACTGATGGCCAGTCTGGATAACCTTAGTCAACGTGGCCGGCAGCAGAACTCAAACCTGTGAATCTTGTCATTGCCGTTCTCAAACTTCGGAACATCGCTAGAAAGGTTAACAGGTTACAGTTTTCGTGTTGGCCATGCTACTAAGGGTTTCCAGGCATTTCCTCAGTATCACCAGGGGAATGCCTGTATAGTACCTTGGTTAAGACACTTTCCGCTGTCTTCTTTGTTCTGGATGGGTGCTCGCGGTAGCTTCTCAAACTTATATGGCCCATAAGTGTAAATCAGGTTTAATTAAAACTTACAGAAGATGAACCCACAAGTAATAAACTGAGCGAGAGAGAGAGAGAGAGAGAGAGAGAGAGAGAAAGAAAGAAAGAAAAAGAGAGAGACATACACTTAGCGGGCTCATATTTTCGTGAATTTTCTCTTCATTATTAGAGGATGAAAGATAATAATAATAATTATTATTATTTCAACTGGAAAACAATGTAATAATTTCCTATTTTTAATTTTGGGGACTAAACACATACCTGCTTTACCCAACTCTACTGGCCGGGTGATCACGATCGATGACTTTCGATAAGCATTAGGTTCGAGTCCCGCACACATGCCTATCTGACAGGTTTTGCAGAGTTTTCCTGTGCCCCGGTGGTACCTTAAATGCTACGATGGTACCTTAAATATAGATCCTGGCCGCAACTTTGGCCACCGCTATTTCAACAGAAATAAAGAACTCAGGAGGTATGTGCCAAAATATGTAGTAATTAACTACCAATTTTAGGCACTGTAAAACTCTTATATAATGGATTTTAGAATCAAAAAATTACGTTTCGAAGCGCAGCGAAAAAATGGGGATAAGTTCAGGCTCGAGAAGCGACGCAAAAATAAGCCTTGCTTTTTTTTTGTAAAAAAAAAAAAAAGGTTTTCTTTTCCCAGATTTCAATTTTTCGAACATTGCTACAAAAATAAGAACTAAATTTTATTATATGTTAGTACTACCCCGCCTCATAAACTCGTTTCAACTATGACATTTTTCTCCATGCCAATTAGGCATTTCTTGAAAAGAATCTCCCTCAGGTTTTAACTTCTTATTTTTTATTGCAATCCTAAAAGCTTATTTTTAATTAACTTTTGTAGTCATGAGGAAGGAAAGGGATGGTGCAAACCTTTGCATTTTTTACTTGAAATATATCTATTCTTTTACACCTTACAGTACAGACCACTCTCTATGTGCTTCTTTGTTAAAACAAATAATAAAATATTACCTGTGGGTTGTTTCGGCCCTTGTATTTACACGTTGAAACGGCAAAATTGTCGTGCTTAAAGAATAACGAGGATCACAAAGAAAATAGTACAGTTATTATTTATTCCATTCACAACTACTTTAATAGCGCTGCAATCATTAGGCTATGATAAAAACACGGTCGCTGGGTGATCCTAGTAGACGACTCAATGTGAGGGTCCGTACAGTGACGTCATGGTACAGTTCCACATAGATGGCGCCATCAGTTACATATCCATGAATGGCATACCTAATAAATTCAAGGTACCTTGACCAACTAACTCATACATGTAGCTGCGCTGCTTACATATGGTTCGATACATAGACTTTACACAATTTCCAGATGGTATTCCAAAGACATTATAATTATCAGATAATAACTAGAATGTCTTTGTTATTTAGTTAATATATGTGCAGTCTTTAGAGATTTTATATTTATATGTTTATTTAAATCTCAACATTGAATTAGGTACGCATAGCGATTACACTACAGAAATAAATATACTAGACTTTCATATATCTCAAAAGTTTCTGGATCCGAATTTAAATATTACAAAATATATTGCCAAGTTCTGACGGTGATTCTATATAATGACTGGAGAGGTCGCATATGTCCCGCACCGGAAGTCAGGCATCTCGCAAGATGCGAAGGTGACGTTACATATACCTCCTTCCTTAAAAAGAAATTTGGAAAGTTTGTTAAAGCTTTTTAAATTTCTTACTTTTCAAATAATTCTTTATTTGATATAGGTATTAAAAAGCTTTCTAGTCTCTTGTATTTATATTTATATCAAAGTAGCTCATATTATGTATTTTAAATCTTCTAGGGATCACTAGGGAGATTCTTAGGAATCATTTATCACAAGAATCACTGAAGGACTATTAAGATAAGTCATATTGAAAATCACATTATAAATATTCTAGTAAACATTTAGTAGTACTGCATACACTGGGAATGGGAATAATGTATGCTACTCCTGATGATGATTTCCTGCTTGAGCCGAGATGACTGCTGCTGTAGTAAACTGCGACTACAGATGGAACTTGCTGCTGTAGTGAACTGTGACTACAGATAAAACTTGCTGCTATAGTAAACTGTGAATACAGATGGAACTTTCTGCTGTAGTAAACTGAGGCTACAGATGGAACTGCTACTGTTGATGATGTAGTTACCATTGATTCCATAACAATTACATTAACTTGTAAATTCAATTGTAGGTCATGTCACCGTTGACTAAGTGACATAATTTCATTATTATGTAACCTCCAATGGTCTGAATTAGGGGAGCCCTGACCATAGACTTAATCGTAGGGCCCTTCTTGGCATCAGATAGAGATGGTATAGTTTTATATATAAAGAACAATTGCTAATTCCTTTATAACTACTATAGTACTTTACGGAATATAACTGGATATAAAATATAAGTCACATCTGCTTCTTTATATTGGATTATTTGTTAACTATCCATTAGGTTATGTTAGCTATAGAAGCTCAACTCAAGTACGTCTGCTGTATTGTCTATGATGGTTATATTACATGATTTCATTAATATTGATATTTTGATCTCTTCTTTCTGTTAAGGCAAATCACCAGTGACTTAGAGACATAATTCAAAACGATCATCTTTGACTTACTAAAGAAGCTTTGACCATTGACATAATCAAAGCATCTCCGTTGGCATCTCTTCAGTGTGATGGTAAAATGCTATAATCAGCCTAAGTTCCATCTACCGCCTTCATAAATTGGTCAAATTTCTCCATGGAGCACTTATATAATTTTAGACAATTTCCCTTCAAATCTTCCTTCATGTTATTCAATAGCCTCGGTACAAGGTCACTCTTGTCACCTCTGGGAATCGTCGTTAAATAACCTACTTCTGACCTGCATGGAGTATCGTCATATACTTTCGGGTAAGTTTCTGGATCTTCCTTCCCTGCCACAGGAGTAAGGTTTACAAATTCACATCTACACATTTGCTTATAGCTTCTGGCAGAATCCTTATGAAACTTTCCTTCGCCCTGGTTATTAACGTCCTTTCCAATTTTGCATTAATATCTTCTTCCATAATCTGGATATCCTTCTTGCTTACATAGGCCCCCATCTGTTCTTTCAGTTGTCCGATATCATCTTCAACGGCGGTAATCTTACTATTGATAAGCTCTCCATACGTCCTTAGTTCATCCTCTAATTTATTGGCTCGACGTTCTAATGTAGAATAGCCTGACCTGCATTTCATCTTGTATTAAACCAATCTTGAACATATATTGGTTTCGAACTTGTTCATCATCTGCTCTTGGTTGTTCATTTTCTTCGCGAGTTCATCAAATGCCCTATTTAAGTCCTTCTTATGATCCTCTAATTTCTGGTCAAGGTCCTGCTTCAATTCTTCGCTTTTTGCCCTAAGCCACTCGTCTTGACGAGTTCCTGCCTTGGGTCACTGCTTGTCTTATTGAGACTACCTGTTTGCTGGAACATGTTTTGTAATAGCTGGAACATGGAATTCATGCCCACTTCCTTCTTTCCTTGTCGCAGCTGTTCCGCTGTCTCTGGCTTACCATCTTCTGAAGCTTCTTCTTTTTCAGATCTCTGAAGTATCTTATGTTTTATTTCTTCTTCCATCATTTTGTTGCAAACAGAG
The DNA here is from genome assembly GCA_022664845.1 of Lepisma saccharinum. Classification (NCBI taxonomy): domain Eukaryota; kingdom Metazoa; phylum Arthropoda; class Insecta; order Zygentoma; family Lepismatidae; genus Lepisma; species Lepisma saccharinum. The sequence goes on along the minus strand of JAGDQP010005855.1, from coordinate 39,044 downwards.
CAATGGGAGATGTATGTTTTGACATCGTCCTCCATTTTCCCCAATAATAATGCTTGCTTAAGCACTGGCATGTCTCCAATACTCCACAATATCCTACCTCTTGGCGGATCTTCTTGACGGCTTGCTTCCTTTCATGCAATAGGTTACTCTCCAACGATGTCCTTTAGTTTTTTCGTCAACATTATTACCAGGTGTATGCATAAGTTTTTGCCGGTTTTTGTGGTAAAGAAAACAGGTAATTTTCAAGGGAAATTAATTTTGTTTTACTCAAAATATTGGCCATCGGCTTCTACACATTTCGCCCATCTTTCAGGTAATTGAAACTGCTTGTCTTTTGCGGCAAACCATTCGTCGAGCCATTTTCCAACGTCTTCGAAATTGTTGAAGTGCTGCTCTGCAAGCGCGTGTCTCATTGATGCGAAGAGGTGATAGTCAGATGGCGCCAGGTCTGGGGAGTACAGCGGGTGCGGAAGGATGTCCCATACAAACGATTTCAAGGTGTCTTTCAGTGGTTTTGCTGTGTGAGACGGCGCATTGTGGTGTAACACAATCACTTTGGCATGTCTGCGGGCCCATTCCGGTCGTCTTTCGATCAATGCGTGATTTAAATTAATCATTTGGCGATAGAGTTGTGCATTAACGGTTTCGCCGGGCTTCAAGGGTTCATAATACACAATACCGTTCTGGTCCCTTCGATTTTTCCGCTTCAGGTTTTCAAAATAAATCTATTTTTCGTCACCCGTCACAATTCGATACAAAAAGGATTTTCTTTCGTGGCGTTGAAGCAGCATTTCACAAGTGACTTTGCGATTTTCCATTTGACGTTCATTCAAATCGCTTGGGACCCATTTACCCAGTTCATTGATATTCCCCATTGGTCGTAAACGTCTGCTAATTGTTTCTTGTGACACATTTAATGCTTTTGCCAATTGCTGTTGAGTTTGAGTTGGGTCATCCTCCAATAACACCTGCAATTGCTCGTTTTCGCACTTTTGTGGTCTACCAGAGCGCGCACTGTCTTTCACATTGAAATCACCACTTTTAAATATCGAAACCATGTCTTACGTGTTCTAATCGATGGAGCGCGTTCACCATGTTTCTACCAGCACACGATGACTTTCAACAACCTTTTTCTCTTGATTAAATAAGAAAAGCAATGCGTGCCGCAAATGTTCTTTTTCTGGCACAAACTTCGACATGATCACTGAACGATAAAACAAAGACTCTAGTATTTGGCGGACTCAACTTGTGTGTGTTTGTAGTTTAATGTCAGACGAACAAAATGACATATGTGTCAAATGAATACGCTGCGTACTTTTCGCTGGCGCCACCACTTAGGTAAACCGGAAACTACTTATGCATACAGCTGGTAGATACTGCTGCCCCTTGAACCCTTTGATTTGTTACTTCTTCTTCCTCTGTAGTGATCTCACCTCGCAGGTCGACTCTGTTCCGGATAATCGTTTGGAACTCTCATTACTCTTACTGCGGCTCTTTATCTTCCGGATTTTTATCTTATTCATTATATATAATCTATATGATTCCACAATTCTCCTTGGAAATGGAACTGTACATGCTTACATTGAAGCAACTGGAGCTTCTCTCCGTATATTCGTCGAATATATATATATATATATAAAGTTCCACTATGCCCCTTGGAACTGAAACTGAAAAATCCTCTATCCAAAATACGACGAAAATCTGCCTAGATTTCGAGCCCGTAAGCTGGGCGCTATTTTATATAAAACGTCCCCATGTTTCTCCGGAACTACCTATAATGATTCTGTGAGAAGCCCTATATATTCCTTCTCGGGCTATGGGCGTAGGATATTTGGAAATAAAAGTAAGGTAACTTTAACATGTAGACTATCCAACCCAACAAGGTATACACACACACACACACACACACACACACACACA